>JARFJB010002034.1:842500-900000 GCA_036346205.1 Vesta saturnalis
TATATATATATATATATATATATATATATATATATATATATATATATATATATATATATATATATATATATATATATATATATATATATATATATATATATATATATATATATATATATATATATATATATATATATATATATATATATATATATATATATATATATATATATATATATATATATATATATATATATATATATATATATATATATATATATATATATATATATATATATATATATATATATATATATATATATATATATATATATATATATATATATATATATATATATATATATATATATATATATATATATATATATATATATATATATATATATATATATATATATATATATATATATATATATATATATATATATATATATATATATATATATATATATATATATATATATATATATATATATATATATATATATATATATATATATATATATATATATATATATATATATATATATATATATATATATATATATATATATATATATATATATATATATATATATATATATATATATATATATATATATACATATATATATACAATAAAATATATACATATATATATATAATAATATAATATATATATATATATATATATATAAATATATATATATAATAACAATAATACAATAACACAAAACACACATAACACACACACATACAAACACACACACACAAACACACAAACACACACACACACACACACACACACACACACACACAAATAATTAATTTTAAGTATTTTTTTCGTTCAATAATTAATTTTTATATTCGATATTTTCTTAGTTCTACATAATTAAACGTCCCTGTGTACATTTTAGACATCCATTTTTTGTTCTATACGCAACGTGAATTGAACATGCTTACGCATTTCAGTAACGTTTCTTATCGTTCAGTACCTTATATTTTTGTTGCGTTTTGCTCTCTTTTATAAGTTATGTAAAGGTGTCTAATTGCATTTCCTATATAATATATTTAATAGGGAATAAGGCAGGAACAAAGAGTAGGAACAAGGAAACCGCTTATCTTAAGAAAAAGCTTTTATTTTGGTAAATTTCCGTATCGTTACTTGGTTAAAATGGCGATGATAATGCAATGTCATCTTTATGAACATAAATGGAGATACCTTTGTTTTGCATAAATCACACTGTCCATTATTGTAGGGGAACATTTTGTGCTAATTACCTAATGTTACTATATGCTACCGTTCGTCTATTTTTATGTTGAAGATATGTTGAAAGTTATAGTTTCTTCCCGTACGTTTATATTTCGTTTGTTTGTACGTTGAACATGAATGGAAATCACCTTTATATTATCGTATATTTGTCTTGTGATTTGGAAATGAAAATTCTCAAGATATAGTTCGTTTAAGACAAGATTAAAATATTTATTTTGTACAAGTAAGTACTTATACTTTTAGTGCAGTTTAACTAATAACAAATTAATTCGTGTTATTTTGATACGGTTAAAAAAAGGAACAGCTGAGTCCTACTCCTATGATAAAAATATTTGAGTTCATAAACTATTGCAACTGTAATTTGTTGATATGGGTCAATACACGTTTCATTATTGAATACAGTGTTGATCACATTGCATTTTGAATTTTAAGTAAGCATAGATTGTAAGCTTATGTACAGTATTTAATTTAGTAGTTTTAAGTTCGTAAGGCTTTACGGGAAATATTGTTTTAGTCATTTTATGTTGATGTTAATCAGACATGTTGCTTTATTAAATATACATTTAACCCTGCTGTTACCTTCGGGTCTATATGACCCGAAATAAAATTATTGTTTACATAACTTTTTTGTTTATTAATATCTAAACTTCGTAGTTAATGACTTTGTTTCTAATCCATTGAAAAATGAGGTAGCTTGTTTGTTTTAATAAATTTTGTTTCCTTATTTTTTTTAAACATGATTGTTACATTGATGATCCTCGGGTCATTATGACCCGAGGCTGTAATACATTAGAAGGACATATAAATTTGTATTTCCAATTATTTTATATTGAAATTTGAGGATAGATAATATGCTTATGCATATCATCACATGCTTGTTCAAATGTACCTACCTATGCGAGTTACTGCAGCATTTTCGGCAGGTCTGTAGCCGAGTGTGCAAGTCGAAACAGGAACAGACTTGCAAATTGCAGCAGGTATAAACATCATATCGCAGTATGCAACCGACAGTTTTGTTTGTTACGTTGCAGAGTAAAGTGCGGTTTGTTGTACGTACTACTAGTTCTTCTAAAGTGCTGAAATAACAATAATGGCATAAAAATATCATGGTAGTGAAGACTTAGTCACATCAGTAAAGATAGTGATTATGAACAGTCAGACGATGATTTTCTCGACGATGCTGGACAGACAAATCCTACGCAATTGATGCCACTTGCTCAATCGGTTCAATCTAAAGATAATTCCATAACTTGGATGTTAGATCCATTTCCTCAATCAGGGGGTGCAATTAGTGCAAATATCATAAAAGTCTCTCCAGGTCCAACTAGATACAGCAATGCACGAGTCCAGGATGTAAAATCTACATTTCAGCTATTTTTCAATAGTTCTCTGGAAAATATAGTTTTGAAAATTACTAACATCGAATGTAATAGAGTGTACGGTGACAAGTGGCAAGAATTAGATGATATTACGTTGCAGACGTACATAGGTTTGTTACTGTTAGGGAGGAGTTTACAGATCGCATGATGAGTCTACCAGAAGTTTGTGGAATGCAGAAACATGCAGACCTTTTTTTCGCGCAACATTGTCGTTGAAACGATTTTATTATATATCACGCTTGTTACGGTTTGATAATAAAGAAGATCGTCAAGAAAGAAGGCTACGGGATAAGTAGGATCCTGTTAGAGAATTTTGGGACAAATGGACTGAAATACTACCAAATTTGTACAATCCTGGGCAAAACTTAACTGTGGACGAGCAGCTGGTTGCATTCAGAAGTCGTTGTCCATTCAAGCAGTATATACCAAGCAAGCCAGCAAAGTATGGTGCCAAAATATGGACGCTTTGTGATAGTGCAAGTTCTTATGCTTTAGAAGTTCAAGTATATACGGGAAAACCACCTGGGGGAAAACCTGAGAAGGATCAGGGGCTGAGAGTTTTTTTTTACCTTACTTATAGACTAAGAGGTCAGAATGTAACTTGTGACAATTTCTTTACATCGTTTAAATTGGGTCAAATGCTTCTCAAAGAAATCTTACTATGTTAGGGACTGTCAGGAAAAGTAAGCCTAAGCTACCTATCATGGAAGTAAATAACGTTGTGCACAATTCCAAATTTTATTTTACTAAAGATACCGCAGTTGTGTCTTATATTCCAAAAAATTTCAAGGTCATTCTAATGAGTACGTTTCATAACGCGAAACAAACAAGCGACAGAGGAGAAGACAAAAAACCACAAATTACACTTGATTATAATTCTACAAAAGGAGCAGTTAATACATTAGATCAGCTAATCGGTGCATACACATGCAAACGAAAAACAAATCGATGGTCCATAATCTTATTTTACAACATTTTAGATACCAGTGCCTATAATGCTTTCGTCTTATGGCGCGAAATAAATTCAGACTGGAATAAAAATGTTTTGCTCAAAAGAAGACATATTTGGAACAACTAGGCAAACAATTGGTAAATCCTTACATTTTGTCCAGAAAACATCTTCCCCGTAATGAACAAGCAGCTGCAATTGTAACAGCTATTCAACAACCATTGGTGGAAAATTCTACCGCATCTCTTCCTGGAACTAGCAACAAAAACAAACGAGCACGCTGCAAATTTTGCCTTTCTAAATATGATAACAAAACTAATATGACCTGCATTAAGTGTAAAATATATTTGAGTAAAGAACACGTGACCTATTATTGTCCCGACTGTAAGAAGTAGTGGATCATATCAATTATTAGACATTTTTTATTCCGTTTTATTTCTTTTTATTTAAATTTGGTTGAATTTATTGTAAGTTTGACGTTTCATATAAAAAACATTGCATTAGAGAAATAAAGTTAATAAATGTATAAAAATTGTTGTTATTTTGGTTTTAATTCATATTGCAGGAGTTCGGGTCATTATGACCCGAACAAGCACAAGTCTATAGTCTTGTCGAGGAGAACAGCAGGGTTAAATACAGTTGTATAGTGTTTATTCAGATTTACCCATTATGCTTTGAGATCCAACCTTTCTCAATTTTTGTTGTATTTTAATTATTAAACCTAGAAATTGAGTGGCGTTCAATAAAACAAATTCCTTATGCTGATTACATCTATGGAAAAATCTCTGCTTCCCTCACATCTTATGAATGAGTTCTCAATTACTGTAAGTTTCATAAGTTTGTACCTCACTGAGATAGACTGTGGTGCAATTTACCTTTTAAAATATAACAACCACTACTATTTTTTATTTGTTATAAACCGTACGAAAATTCGACTGGAACTGAACGCCAAATAGTAGAGTGGCAACGGTCAGGGGTAGAGGTGGCATTAAGGAATTTGAGTATTAATGATCCGCCCGAGAAGTGTTTCTTCTCACAGGAGTCGTTGAACATTTGGTATTTTCTTTGTCGGCGACTTAGTTAATTATCCATTTCAAAGAAAAAACGAAAAGCTTACACAGACTGTTTCTAATCAATAAAGTATACTAGTGAAAGGCACACCAGCATCTGAACCCCACCTCTGAACTGTGGGAACACTTTTTTTTATAAATGATAAATTATAATTTCGACAAATCTCATGTAAACTTACCTTTGATATCGATTCATTAACAATGGATTCGTATATTACGGAGATTTGTGCGGAGAGAATGAGTAGACAACAAAGGCTGGTCATCTCGATCGTTTAAGTGTATGCAACAACGTCACTACTGTTTATCTGTTAAGGACAAACAAACAAAGTACTCACCGAGGGACAAGCGCTACGGGTTAGTCTGGTACATCCCTCGTCGTCCGCAGCAATAACTGTGTCATCAGGACAGATGCCTTAGCCTCGTTGGAGCTCGATCTAAATACCTGTTAATTAATTAATACGCCACTACGTAGTTTGGAATACAGGCCTGCCCCGGGCCACGCTACGGCACTGCAAAAACCAATGGACCAGTAATTAGCCAATGCCTCTTGTTGCTCTACCTGAACGTTTAGACCGGAATCACCTCTTAACTGGTTGGCTAGCAATAAGGCCTTGATCTCGTACTAGGTCGACACCTAAGACTATCCAGACCTTTCAACGGTTCCCGGTCTCTATCCGCCACCGTGTCATGAGCCCATGATAATTAACTATTAAGCATTAACTGACACAATAAGGGCTCAGGAACATATCCAGATATCAGCCAGGGGTTTTACAAAATTACAAGAACTAACAAATACGACAACAAATAGGTAGTTAGCAAACAATATAAAACATATTCACTTCAGTAAACACTCAACTTTTTAAAATAAACACATTGTAACAAGTCGAGACCACCCTTGTGCAACGTCTACCGCACTACTGATGTTATCACCCTCAATATAACCCTCGATTTGCTTTTGAATTATGACGGGTCGACTAGATACTAAGCTTTTGTTAAATAACAGTGTCAATCATAATGATCTTTTTATACTTAGCATTCACAATTTAAGATAATGATTTTACGCGACAAAACTCGATTACGAACTGAACATTCTTTAAGTCAATATTATTAGTAATTTTTATATCGATATTGCTATAGACCGGAATTCTTCCCTTAAGTTTATCTTACATGACATACTTATGTGGTCCTTATTTTAATTACCATGCAACGAACTCGACAAAAAAAAGGAACACATGTGTCGAATAACCCATAAATTTTATTAAAACTAACAATTACATAATAAAAAGAAAATAATTTTTGTATACTATTTACAAGTCAGTAATTGCCTATGGAATAATTGTGTGGGGTAGTGCCGCACAATATTTACATAATTTGGAAGTAATAAAAACATCTATATTGAAAGTATGCCCTTTCTAAACTAAACGGTATTCCAGTAACCTTCTGTTTTATTAATTTGAAGTTTTCACAATAAATCATTTATATTTTTGTGCAATTAGTAGATATATATATATATATATATATATATATATATATATATATATATATATATATATAAATAACAATAACAAATTATAGCTGCCTTTTGCAAATCAAAATCATCAAACACGCCATAATTTACTCCACTTAGCTTATCCTTCAGATGTAAGAGATTTGTTGGTCAATCTAATTTCCTTTATTACTCATCTCACTTATAATCACCTTCAGCTGGTTTTTGATTTAAATTTATTATTTCATTTAAATCTAAAAGAAAATTGTGATCAAGTTAAAAAAGTGTACAGGTCATTGTACTGCAGAAGAGGTAGAAAACATTTATTTAAAATGATATTACATTAATAATATAAAGCATGATAAACTTACATGATAGTACTCACATGATCTCGTTAACGTGTAAGAAACCAACTTTTTTTAATTTGCGCTTCCGACTGTTATAACACATCAAATGTTTGTGAAAAATTTTACCACGTCCATACTACTACTACTAAAAAATATTTTATTTTCTATTTACCCTAGTAATGGATAGCTATTAGCAATAAAACACATTTATTTACTTGTAGCATTTGCATTGATTTATAGCTTTCCTTCTTGTTTATCTATAAATAAATAGTATTATTATTATTAAAAATATTTCGAGACTTTTGTGTATATTGGAGCAGATCCGTCCAAAGAAGGGATTTTTTATAACATAAAATGAAACACATTCAGATAAACAATAATCACCGGCTGTTCAGTGTTAACATTAAAATTTTAATTCATAGCGTCCTGATAATCATGTAAAAACCATTCATAAGCAACTTCTGTTTACAAAACCTGCCCTGACCTTCACAAATAAATTTAACTATGTAATGAAATTTAGCGAGGCACAGTACTTCATATGTTTCACAATTACAATAATAAAATTTACAACCATGACATTATGTTACAGAGTGCGTCCGGGTACCCAACAGCGCGTGTACATGTTCGATTAGAAAGAAGTTTTCTAAATTTGAGTTATTTTGAATAGCATACCATAATTTTCAACAGTGGTATATTAAGTGCATAATGACTTGTCGATAATACTGGAAGAGCGTTTGTGCGACGAAGATCTTATCAAGTAACAAGCTCGAATACATCTTTAGCTAGGATTATAGAAGCAAAGGAAGAATGCACGAAATATAGTTTACATGACTGTTACATAAGTTCAATAATAAAAACTGTGTAAATAATTAATCTGGTCTATCGAGTACCTACCTCTACTGTAATGACTGTATATTTAATTTTAATAAATAAATCATGTGAATTGAAAAATCCTAATTGAACATGGCATTAGAACTGCTTTTAAACATACAAGAAAAATTAGAGAACATTTAAGGTCACCTAAAGATATTTGAAACCCATTATCATCTTACGGAATGTACAAGTTATTTTGTTTATGTGGAAAAGTATATATTGGAACAACAAAACGAAGCTTTGACACAATACGTAAAGAACATATGAGATTTTGTAGATTAGGGCAACCAGAGGTATCTGCAGTAGCTGACCATGCCTTGAATAATTTAAATCCTGGCATTCAATTTGATAATATGGAGGTATTATCAAGACAAACTCATTATTATGTTCGTTTACTAGGTGACGCTGTTGAGATATATAAATATCCTACAATAACTTCAATAGACAAGAAGAAAGTCTCCGTTTGTACAGGTTTTGGCATCTTGTAACTAAAAAACGGCTCAATGGTACGTTTTTAATTTTTAATTTTAGCTTTTGGTATAGCTATGTTTTTTTCTGTATTTTTTCAAGGACCTTGAATAGCATACTTTGCCAATTATACGTTAAATTACCACAGCACTGTAATTTAACATAAGTAGAAATTAAAATTGAAATTAAAAATTACATAAAACGTTCTGCATTCTGCTTTTCATTGTTAATAACACTTGCATTTATTGACAAAGCCATTTCTTTGTTAAATTTGATTGGATTATGCTAGTTGATGACATGTTTATATTTGTGAATACCTTTATCAATTTCAAAAATTTATTAATGACGTGGTAATCCTAAAGATATCAATTCAATTCAATAATGAAGACACGTTTACTAAATTCTAATGTCACCTTTTTGATTATTAAGCATTAAACAAAATACTTGCGAAAACCTGTCTTCGCTTAAGCAAATCCATTTGGTTCTTTAATGGGCGTTATTAATAATTATTTACGGATAACTTGCAGCACTTGCTTGTGCTGTAAAGGTTGACCAGCGTTCACCCTTCTGCTATCAATCACTAACTCTCACTATCACGCCTTGTTAGAATTTCTTTTCTGCGCAAACGTAACTTAACCTACATATAACTTAATATAATATACAAGGTAATTTTCAAAAAAGCATTTATACCGGGTACTGCAGAGTAAAAATCTCTTATGCTAAATTGAAATAAAATTAAATATCTGTGCTCATTCACGAGGGGTCACAACAATAAAATCAGGAAAAGTAGACATTTGCGCTTAGGATTAAGCAATCTAAGTTTATTTATCTTATCTACCGTTTATCGAGCAATCATCTTATTTTAAATAGTAGATATGCTACTCAATATTGAAATGTAAATCCATAAAATATAAAGGTGACAACAAAATTATTATTAGCATTGGTTGAACATTTTTAGCAATTATACAATGATACAATGATCAAAATGGTCTCATTTAAAACACGCCATTGGAATCATAAGAGCTACATATATAAGAGACCGTCTCGACTTCGGCCCTTCAGATACTTTAAGTTTGAAAATATTGTTTTTTAGAAAAGATAAATAAAAATCCATAACCAGTAAATCTGGAATCCTTCAAGTCCTATAGGAAGGCGATGAGGGCAATTTTTTAAAGGTTAGGGATTTCTTAGTACCCGTATATTCGTGACATTGAAAAAAAGACGTCTAAACATTAAATACTTTGGTGAAAACCAGAAACCTGTATATTTTTTGAAACTAAAGATGTTTAAAAAACACCTAAGAAAACTTTAATTGGAATTTATTTAACCACAATGTAAATAAAAACAATTATAACAATTTAGAAAACATTAACGTCCAAGACAACTGTACTTTGTATACCATCTGAAATTCGCTGCATTTTGTCAATTAAAACTAAAAAATTTAAAAAAACGTTTTGTATTAAAGATAAGATAAATTCTTGAGTGTCATTGGTTTGGATCTTGTGCTTTTACTTTTTTGCGGTTAACAAGGTACGGGGACCCACACTCCCTTACCATGAGAACGTAAATATTTGCTGTGGAACAATACACGGCTCCCAACCTACAAAGTGAATGGAACGAAATAAAATAATTTCAATAATAGTTCTGTTTAAGATAATTAGACGATCTCCTTAATACGTTCATAACGAAAATAGGCAGCGTTGTAAACACAAAAACAATAATCTATGCCAGATGGAAACCTTCAAGTCAGCTATAGGTTAATAGGAATCTAGATCCAAATCTGTCTGCTTCTGTATACATATCGATAATACAGTTTAAACATTTGCAATCTTATTTAAGCTATTTTTAACGAATTCTGGCCTCGTATTAAAATACAGCATAAACATGTGAAATTAAGCTACCTTTAAAAGGTATGTCTTCACACTTTCTTCTAAAATTAATCATTATTCAGATACTGAAAAAATTTAAACACTTAAATTCCACCTTAGGAATTACTTGACGGCCAAATTACCCCTCGTATCAAAAAATTACATTGAATATAATTAATCGATATGTTTAAGATCTTAATCTAGGCATCTTTATACATAGCTGTTTCCCTCATTTCCACCGCTGTATTTCTCTCAAAATCTAATCAGCTACAGTAAAAATAAAACGAAGCTTAAATACAAGGACGTGCGTATTACGGTTCTGGATTTATTATGGATAATTAATTATTAATGTTCACCGAATTTAGCAAATAATGAATTTATATCCCCTCCGACGTTAATTTCAAAAACATGGAAAGTTTTTCTACGCCAGAGTCCTCTCAGGACTTTCCGCCAATCTCGACCTGAAGATCCTTACACAGAAGCCGTTTCCGCCTTCCGGAGTATTGTCTATAAAACCGCGAGACGTGCTACCGTTTTCCTACTTGCTCGCACCGACTACTTTGCTACTTTTACTTGTACGATGCTCCGTTCCTCCGACCTGCCGACCTTAGCGCATGCCGAACCGCTTGTCTTAGTTAACAACTTGCACCGCCGTTTCTCATTAAACGCGACACCGCTACTTGAACATCATCTACAGAGCTCAGAGATGCTGAAATCTGAGACTGAATGCACGTAAGTCAAAACATACATCGTTACAAATACGCCGGTTGAACGATGTCACGCCAAAGTGAACGCCTGTAGTCATCCTTCATTTACTCTGTTGAATAGAAAGGTATTTGCCTAAATTCTGTCAAATCCAGGGAAGTCATTTTCACAGCGCAACGTGCATAAACCCAGTACCTTGTAAACGATATTTCACCTGCGCTTAGTATACTGACTCACACATATACGCCTACACCAGGTAAAACCAAAAAGTGCAGGAAGCAGCAGATTGACCGCAATCAGATACATCAGATTCGGTGACCTAGTTCATTACAAGAAACGCCGCACGTCGTGTAAACACGTGAGTAATACGTTTTAATTAGAATACGTAAACCACCGTCGTCCTAACCGCTCACCCATCGGGAGAGATCCAGTAAATAAGGTTTGTCCGTTTTAAACAATGAGAATAATTGGAATAGATCCGTCACCGTAGTTATAAACCTCGTGTACATAATAAGATTAGTCCATTTTAAAATATACGCAAAATAGAAGTAAGACAGTATAAGAGTTTGCTTTTAGTAAAGAGTGAAATATAAATACTATATTGGATATAATTTTCCAGAATTACTAAAGCTACCCCAATTAATAACCTCGTCTAAATAATTAAATTAGAATATGTGGACCCGGTACATATTTATTTAGTACTCAAATAAATACATTTCAATATAAAACCAAACCGTAAAAGCTTTTATTTTATGAAGGCAAACTAAAACACGCATTTTTCGTTCACATATAAACCAGTCTCTTTAGAATATTTATTATATTAAAAGGCCTTCGCAAGTGTAAGGAGTGCACGACCTGCGCTACCTTATCCCCCGGCAACATGTTGTCCAGTATCCAATAACGGCCTAACAATATTTCCTGCTTCCGATAGCCACTGTAAAAGAACAGGGACGGCTCCGAAATATTGATTGATTTCTTTTGACAATTTATTTCAACTAAAATTATAATAGGACGTAAACTGGGCCATTTATAAGTATAACCACCATTATTAACTATATTTCACATAAAATCCAGAGAACCGAATAAGAGGCAAGCCCACAGCCGTTAAAGTGCCCGCAAGAAGAAAGAGACAATCCAATCCCAGTCTTGTTAAGCATAGCGCCTTTAATATGTACAGATGTAAGATATTTATTTAATTTATCCTGCATATAAAATAGTTTTAAGTATGGATATCTAGTATGTAAAAAGAAATAGGACAATATACCTTTAAACGATTATACGTCTTTGGTTCTGTGTGGACCAACCAATAGAGTAAGCAATCCGACATAAACGAACCACCCTTTCTTGCAGAAGCAAGAACCGATTTCGTTAGACCAAGGCAAACTAAAGTAAAGCCAATTTTATTCAAAAAAAGGGCGTTACAACACAAACACGGACACGCAGGTGCACACGCATACTCGCACGCACACGCACACG
This sequence comes from Vesta saturnalis, assembly GCA_036346205.1. Lineage (NCBI taxonomy): Eukaryota > Metazoa > Arthropoda > Insecta > Coleoptera > Lampyridae > Vesta > Vesta saturnalis. The sequence goes on from JARFJB010002034.1 coordinate 854,335, forward strand.
CACACGCACACGCACACGCACACGCACACGCACACGCACACGCACACGCACACGCACACGCACACGCACACGCACACGCACACGCACACGCACACGCACACGCACACGCACACGAACACGTACACGCACGCGCACCCACACATACACGTACATGTGTACGCACACACACATGCAACCGCTCACGCATACGTACGCGCACACACACACGCACACGGCCACGCACATGCACACGCATACGCACAGTCACACATGCGCACACACGCACCAACGGATATACGCACACACACGCACAAACGCATACATGAACACCCGCACACACGCACATACATACACAAGCACACACGCAGACACGCACGCACGGACATACCCAAGCACACATACGTTCACAACCACAAAAGCACACACGCACACGCGCGCACACTTACAGACGCACACACGCATGCACGCACACACGCACACACGTATACACGCAACCACGCAAACATGCTCACACACGTACACCCACACGCGCACAGACGAGTTCACGCACATACGCGTATACATGAGGACATGCACACAAGGGCATATACTCGCACGCACATATACACTCTCGTATACCAGCACACAATCACACACGTACACACGTATACACGTATACACGTACACACGCACACAAGGTCGCTCAAATGGTGAGGGAATGCTTTGTATGGAAAACAATGATGTCGAACATAACTCAATTCTGTTCAACCACGTTAAAGAATTATCACGAGAATGTAAAACTTTTTTGAATTATCTCTTGTCAGAATACGAGTTCCGTAAAGCAGCACAGTTATCAAAGAAACCAACCGCGCCGAGAACAGACGGATTAACATCAAACTTTTAACTCGCGATTAAAATTGGTGAAATCTATTTCGAAGTTGCCACACTTAGTCTAAAAACCAAAAGCCCACCTAAATCAATGACCAAAGTAATTATCAATCTAATTAGGAAAAAGGGAAACGATACCTTGTTAGACAACTGGAGGCCAGTTTCAATATTAACAACTGATTACATAATTTTAGACAAAGCCTTATCCTTGAGAATTTCAGCCGTTATTGGTACCATAGTAGATCCAACTCAAAGTCATGACACACCTGAAAGATCAATTTACGATTCACTTCATCTCCACAGGGACATACGTAATCGACATCGCGAATAAAGAGAACTTTACACTGGCAATTCTGAATTTAGACCAAAAATCGGCCTTTAATAGCGTTGGCCATAATTACATTCACTATATTATGAAGCAATTTAATTTTGGTAACTATTTTATAAGCGGTACAAACCTTATACTATAATGAAACTTGCCACATAAGAATAGGTCAACTACTTCCGTCAGGGATGCCCCTTGTCCCTACCTTTCTATTCCTTAGCCTTAGAACCATTCCTGTCATTATGAAAAGCATCTCTTGAAGGTGTCGTGATAAATAACAATACTAAACTAGCAATGAGTGCATATGCTGATGATCTATTAATTTTTACGTCACAGAGAGTGATTTTCAAACGCTTAAATCAAATTATGAACAGTTTTCGCGACTACCTGGATCCAAATTGAACAGTGAAAAATCCATCAGCTTCTGGAAAGGAGAATGGTGTAATAGAGCAGGCAGATCGCTGGGCTATCAATTCATCAATGAGAACATCAAAATTCTCGGAGAGAACTTCAGTGATGACAAAAGAAGGGATGCTGACCACATGTTTAATTAGCTTAAGGAGAAAATTACGCTTGCTAAATTGAGGAGCCGTGCTCCTTTTGCTTCAATGATGGCAACGAAAATAATTTATTGCATATGTCTATTATTCCAATAGTCTGGCATTTCTTACAAGTGGTATCCCTAAGTACAGATTAATCAAGGGCGTTGCGAAAGTTGCTATTTAGATTCATGTGGTCCGGTAAACATTGGTGCAAAGTAGAAGATTTATGTTTGCCAGTAGAATACAGAGGATTAGGTCTAGTTAATTTAATAATGAAAGCTCATACCTTAGAACGTTGACGGGGCGAAGATTCTTAATGAATAAAGAAGAACAAAAATAGAAAATTAAATATAATAAAATTAGTCTGGAAAGAATAATATTAAACGCCAACAAATATGAAGTAAAATGGCAATGGTTGTACCATATAAAGGAAGATCTATACAGCATTTCACCGTATGTACATTCTCTCAAGGATAGCAGTCGTTATAACGTAGGCAAAATTAAACAACTTTCCAAGAGTATTGAGCGACATGCAAATATTCCCACAACAGGGTTTGCTCCTATTAAACAAAGGAAGCATCCGTTATTCATTAATTACTGGTCTAATGCTCATTTCAGGAAAGTATCCTATTTTATGAGCAATACTGAATGGATGAACCGAGTGGCATTTTCATCAATCTTATGTGAAGTTTCCAACAATATAAAAGAAGAGTTATTAAAACAAGATCGACAGATGAAAGATTTCTTTGACAAGCAGCAGCAGTAGTAGCAATCAAATGCGAAATAAGGATCACACAAACGAACCATTGCCACTTATTTTCACTAATCTGCACAACAAAAAAGAAGTAGTAACAAAAACGTCCATACAAATCTTCAAAAAAGGTTAACAACACGAGTGTACGAGTATGAAGTAAATCAACCCAGTTAATGGATTAACAAGGAGGTGCACGGAATACCTACTTCAACAAATTGAGCCTGAGCTGTGATGGGGAAGTTTTTGGGACCTTCCCATGAATAGGCAGATCCCGTTTTTCTACACAGCTGTGGTAAAAGGGACGTTAACAATTGCCCATTTTGTCCTGCAGTAATCGGGAATGCATGCATATACGTAAAAACTGTGACCTAAAGCGCCACTCATTACTAGAATAAAAACAAGACTAACAAACGAATATATGCGGTGTTTAGAAAAAGGTAATTTTGGCAGTTTGAGCACGTATGGTGTGTAAGCAATGTGTTGTGTAAGGTCATAAACAGAGAGTAGAGTGTTCACCTTGACAGATTAATACGATACAAGTGAACTAGAAACATTTGCATAGTAATCATTGTACTTTAAAAATACCTTCTAATACACGCATACACTCACACACACGCACACGCACACCCGCACACATGCTAACACGCACCTTCGCATAACCACACACGCACGTACGCACACACTCACACACTCACACACTCACACACTCACACACTCACTCACACTCACACACTCACACACTCACACACTCACACACTCACACACACACACACTCACACACACACACACACACACACACACACACACACACACACACTCACACACACACACTCACACACACTCACACACTCACACTACACTACACACTCACACTCACACACTCACACACTCACACACTCACACACTCACACACACACTCACACACTCACACACTCACACACTCACACACTCACACACTCACACACTCACACACTCACACTCACACACTCACACACATCACACACTCACACACTCACACTCACACACTCACACCATCACACTCACACATCACACACTCCACACACTCACACACTCACACACACTCACACACTCACACACTCACACACATCACACACTCACACATCACACACTCACACACTCACACACCCACACACTCACACATCACACACTCACACACTCACAACTCACACTCACACACTCACACTCACACTCACACGCTCACCCACTCACCACTCACACAATCACACAATCACACACTCACACTCTCTCACACTCACACACTCACACACTCACACACACACTCACACACTCACAGACTCACGCACTCACACACATCACACACTCACACACTCACACACTTCACACTCACACACTCACACACTCACACTCACATACTACACGCTCACACACTACACACTCACACATTTACACACTACACACACTCACACACTCACACACTCACTCACACACTCACACACTCACACACTCACACACTCACACACTCACACACTCACACCCTCACACTCACACACTCACACACTCACACACTCACACACTACACACCACACACTCACACACTCACACACTCTCACACTCACATACTCACACACCACTCACATCACACACTCACACCCTCAACCACCCCACACATCACACACCCCACCCACACACTCACACACTCACACACCACACACTCACACACTCACACACTCACACACTCACACACTACACACACACTCACACACTCACACACTCACACACTCACACACTCACACACTCACACACTCACACACTCACACACTCACACACTCACACTCACAATCACACACATCACACACTCACACACTCACACACTCACACACTCACACACTCACACACTCACACACTCACAGACTCACGCACTCACACAATCACACACTCACACACTCACACACTTACACACTCACACACTCACACACTCACACTCACATACTCACACGCTCACACTCACACACTCACACATTCACACATCACACACTCACACACTCACACACTCACACTCACACTCACACACTCACACACTCACACTCACACTCACACACTCACACACTCACACACTCACACACTCACACACTCACACTCACCACACACTCACACACTCACACACTCACACACTCACACACTCACATTCACACACTTACACACTCACACACTCACACACTCACACACTCACACACTCACAAACTCACACACCCGCGCACACGCACACACTCACTCACGCATACGCACACACAACACGCACACTCGCAAGTGCGTACTCACGCATGCATGCACACATGGGCACTTGCACACATGCACATACACGCGCATATGCATACATGCACGCAGTCATACACGCACACGGACACACAATCACATGAACACACGCACATACTCACACACGCACTCACGTACACAGGCGCATATGCTCACAAGCACATAGTCACGCACACATGCACACGCATTTCCTTTTCTTTATTTTTTTGATTTCAATGTACCCTTTCTTATGATATTACCTATTTGGTTCGGGTTACGGTTAGTGTGACTAAAAAAACTTACCGATTTAGGTAGTACATTAAACGGATCTGAGTGGTATATCACTTCAAAACCTTCATGTGTGCAGTTTTAGTTAGTTCGTGATGTTTGTTTATAGGTCTACTCCATTGAAATTTTCTCTTCTAATGCATACATTCATATAAACCTCTCATGCATTGTTTCATTAATTTACAAGCCATAAAATGATTTTCACGTATCAGCGCCGATACTGTACCTCCAATCTATTGATTTTGGCCGACATCTTATATTTATCGTAACATTTTAATAGTCTACCTACTACTCGAATAGTTAATTCGTGTTCAATAACTGAAAGAACCTATATTAATATTTTCGCTAAGTTATTATTTTGGATAAGATGAATGTTTATCAAAAAGCAATGATTTAATATAAATGAACGAATTTGTGTAATGCAAATACTGAATAGCGTAAACTGTATATGAGCATGGCATTGAAATGCTTTGTAAACATAGATTTTTTTGTAAGGTTAGGATTTTTTTGAATGAAAAGTTGAATCGGATTTTTGATTAATTACCGTTTCTTCAAGCAATCTACCACCATCCTGTACCTGTCTCATTTTGGGAATTACTTGTATTTTTTCCCTTTTCAAGGTCCAAGGATAAAATAAAATACTTTATTGTATTATCTTATGTCTCACTGTATAGCGTCTAACGCTCAAAAGCGATTGTGTGGCTGCTAGTATACCTTTCAATTACCCTGCCATCTATTGAAAATATTTTTTACTGGCGAAGGTGTTGCACACCTAATCCTTTATATAAATTATGGAATGTGAAGGTCTAAAAAAAGATGCTAACATTCCTGCGCTTCCTTTCAATTAGTGTCGGCTACAGTAAGTAAGATTGGAAACTTTTGGAACACACCGCAATTCCAAGGCCCAAAGTTACACAATTGCAGGGTCGCACCTCGCTATAGGTAGGTCATCCTGCCTCACGGAATTTGGAGGTTACACATTTTCAAGGCTAGTTGTTCGTCCCACATAAACACATATCTATAGTTCACTTCACCAAGGCTAGCTCAAAAAAGTATTTCGATTGTCTGATACCACATTTTTAACCATAAACACAATAGAGGAAATAAAATCATATGTTGATATATTTATTTGTTGTATGTACAAATGTAATCAGTTTATTATTCAGATATATGACTTTCTCTAGGAATAAAACATTTTGATTGAGTACAAGTGCAAAAGGTCCTTTCCACTTCTGTATCATTACACCTGCGTAGACGTGGTGCAAGTAATTGAGCGTACGTGCAGTGTAGTGCCCGTTGGAGATGTTCCTGTGGCCGAGTGTCCCATGGGTGCCATGATGATGCATAATGGTGTAACATCACAGCAACGTTGATATGTTTGAGCATATACACTATGTGATGTCTATCTGTCTATCTGTCTGTCTGATGGGCTTATAACATTATTCCAGTCAAGGTATAATGCTATAAGCTTAGTGTGGTCCCGGTCGAGCTACTCTTCTAGAGATCTCTTCATAATCACGACATCATAATTTCGGAGAGATGGTACTATGGTAGTTAGCTGTAAAGAAAGAAAGAACTGTTATTAAAAATTAGTATGATGATAATACGTACCATGAATGTGAGCCGTTCCCAGGAGATTATGCAATGTCCGTTGAAAAGCCAGTATCACCCAGCGATAATAAGGAACGCGATAATAAGGAACGCGGTACTGTCTCCCGATGCCATCGTACACATGGTATTGTACAGGGGAGGAAGAATAGTGCGGCCAATAGTCTTGGGAACATGGTTTGCCCTAAACCAGGTGTCGTCAATTTCTTCGTCGTCACTGTTGTGCATGTCGTCGTCACTCTTAGTGTCATCCCCGTGGCCCTGGACATCCTGAGTGGCGTTATTGTTTTCTGGAGCCCTGCCAAAGTCATTGTCCTCGTCCTGTATGCTGTTAGATATCTGTCCCTGTGCACTGAGTTGGTCTACTACGTCCGACAGGTCTTGGGCGCTACGTTCCAGCATCCCCATCGCTGCTCTAAACAAGGATGATTTCATTTTAAGTCAGTACGTCTTTTGCGAAGTAGTCGTTGTTGACGTAACGAGTGGTTATCGTAGTCTTCTGAATCATAACTGTAGACAGGATCCATGTCAACGTCACAGTCGTACTTAACAGTGATGAGGTAATTGTTTCCAGCACAGAAGGAACATACTCCCTCAACACTGGAGGATAAGCTGATGATGTCATCACTATCATTGGTATGGTCATCTAGTTCTATGGTTACTGTAATGTCAAGGTCTTGCTCACTGATAGTGATGACTTCAGCATTTGTCAGGTCAAGTAATATGGTATCCGCATCAAGATTGTACTCACGTTTCGAGCAATTCGCAGCTCCTCCACTCTTTGTAAAAACGAATTAACATCAGTTACGAATGTATCGCCATTAAAAGTTAAATTCCATTTGAAAACAGGAATTGACTTAATAGCACCGGTCTATAAGAAAAATTATGTGGAAATTGAATACGATCTAGTTTCTGTCGCCAATTTTGAAGGCCAGGTAAGGGTACTTCATTATGAGAAGATGCTGTATTGATTAGGTAATCATCCTTCGGAGGATTGTATTTTCGATTGGCAGTGTCAGAAAACGATACGCGTGGTCTAGCTGTAGTAGAGTTCGCGAGAGGGGTTTCGTGTTGTAAATTATCCTGAGAAATATCAATACTATTTGGGTCACTATTATCATCGAGGTTTTCTGCCGTATTATTTAAGAGTTCAGTTAAATCAAAGCACTCTGAACATATTTTAACATGTTCTTGTTGAATATTATCATCAAATGGTTCTAGTCTATTCAAACGATTAAAAATGTGAGATAGTCTGCTATTTAGTTTTACTGTATTCAGAAATATTTGGAGACTGAACATAATTATTTACTAATGTCCCTAATTCAAACAGCTTTTTTCCGCAAACATCGAGTTCTAGTGTTATGTCAAATGCAATGGGTGTATAAGATGCAATTAAACAAACATTCATTTTTTCTAATGCAATTTTAGCACGAAGGGATCTCCGTTTTACATCAAGAGTCATATCCTCGGGATTAATATTTCCCAACAGAAGTTCATGTGACGATTTGTCCACTCTTAACGCATTAACATTCATGATGAAATTGTTAAAAATTAAATCGTAAATATGTATTATCTAAATTCAAAAAAACCATTTACATGAAGATCACTCCAAAAATCGAGGCCCGACGTTGGACGCCACTTTTTATAACCACTAATGTTGGCTATAATCAATAATATTATTAAGTAATGTGAACGGGTTAATAAATCTGAGTTCGTGTCTATAAGTCTATATGGGGTGTATCTCAATTTTAACATCAATGGCAGTGTAATCAATTAAAATGAGTTTAACCGAATATTTATTAACAGAAATCATTAATTAATAACTGTAACATTTACGTACGGTCTTCAACCGCTAAATAATAAGTAGTGTACCTTACTAATAAAATGTGCACAAGAATAAGGGAAAATATGATCGTATAATTTTACACTTTAGCCACCAGAGTAGAAAACCGGCACTTGCGCCGCCATCTTGGATTTTGACGTCACAAGACCGGCCACGTGGGGATCGCATTTTCCACCCCTAAGGTTTCTTTTCGGGGGTCTTTTTCAACCCTAATTAAGGCCTTTTTGTTTTACACGCTTACGTGAAGGACTGTATTTTTCAACCCTCTTCATCCCTAATTAAGGCCTTTTTTGTAGTTGCTAACGTGAGAGGTGTATTTAGGGCTAGCGTTGAACTGGGGGCTTGGCTTGGCTTAGGGCTGTATTTAGGGGTTGAACTGGGGCTTGGCTTGGCTTAGGGCTGTACTTAGGGCTAGGGGTTGAACTGGGGGCTTAGGGTTGTATTTAGGGCTAGAGTTTGAACTGGGGTTTGGGGCTGTGTTTAGGGTTAGGGTTGGGTTTGGGGTTGTGTTTAGAGCTAGGGTTATTTTTATGGTAATTAATGTATGTAAAAAATGTTATTACAAATATTTCTATTAATTCCCATTTACAGGCTGCTTGTTTTTATCTATATAGAAATTTATTTTTACAACAGCTACTTATGTATACTTATATTGAAGTTAATTAGTCATAGGTTTGAAGACTACCTTGAAGTTAGCCTCGGTATCTGGAGGAATACTATAAAAGCATGCGCCAGGGTTTAGTTAATTTAGTTCTGTTTTGAAGAGCATCATATCGTTATGGAGTCTTTAACTGTTAATCAGATTTTGAGCTTATTCAGTGCTATGCGTTAGCCTACGAGGGGTTGAAAAACGCGTACAATATCATCACTTATAAAATGTTGTGCGAAAATGACACTATCGACCCGATAGGTGCTTGTAATGATTTTGTGGAGCACAACGAGCTGGCGGAGTGTAAGTATATGCTTGTTCTTATTTTAAGATTTTAATAATACTTTTGATAGCTCTGCTCAAGTAAATCTAGACGAAGTGTTTGATGATGATGATGAAATAGAAACTCCCTCATCAGAGCATTTGATAACGGTATGTCTTTTCAAATTTCTATTGTTTAGCTTACTGAATGAGTACATTACAGATACAAGACCAATCCGGTTCAGGTTCTCAGCAATAGGCCGGACCATCCTCTACGAGATTCAACCACATAAATATAGTGGGGGAATCAAACACTAAATTTATTAAAAAATTCAGTACCACGTGTAAAACATTAAGATTTAACTTTAATGACGAGACGTGCAAGGATAACCTCTTAACGTGGTTACAGGTAAAATATACCAATTACTAAAATGTTATTTATCTAATACACATTTTTACAGAGTGCATTCCAAGAACTGTATTCATACATAATGAAGGATGCGGCTCCATCAGATCGTGCCGGGATCACGCTAAGAAATCCAAATTTCCCAGACAAGCCAATAGGCATTTCATTTAGAAGAGTGGAGCAGTTGTGTGAAAGTGATAATGTCGCTGCTGGAAAAGGTAATTCAGAGCAACGCTAGTTTTTTCTCGAGCGACTTATTAGTTTTAAACATTGATAGAGTGTCGGTACCTGTAGGCTATGGGCTCAAAAACTTGACAGGGTTAAAATTTGACGATTTTTGCAAAGCAAAAGACAAAGGGTATTATTGTTGTACCATCAACAATTAATGAAAACAACTGTTTAGCTCGCGCTCTAGTTATAGCTATTGCATTTAGAAGTAACGATACAATGCGTCACTGTATGGAAATGGACTGGCCTATACTTCAAGAACGAGCTACGCAGCTTTGCCAGAACAGTGGTGTAAATCTTAGCCATGGTGGTAGTTACGAGCATATTTAAGCATTTCAAAATCATTTGGCTTCATATACCATTGTAGTTTATAATTCGCGTGTAGGTGATTCGGTTTATTTTGAGGGTCCTAGGGAACCGGGTAGAGTAGTTTTAAATTTAATAGTAGAAGACGAACATTGTAATGTCATTATCAGCCTCACTTCGGCGTTTACTTGCAGTTATTACTGCGAACAATGCAAAAACGTTATAATAAAAAAAATCATATGAAATGTATGTACCAGTGCCCCGCGTGTCATCAAAAGCCGCCATGTTCCGTTCAAAACCCGAAAATTGTCTGTAATGATTGCAAAAGAGATTTTTATGGGCAGGAATGCCTTAGAAACCATAATGACAGTGAACTATGCGAAAAATTGCGTAGATGTTTAAAATGTCTTAAAACCAGTGAAGTAAAGGGTAAACATAGATGCGGATACAGCTACTGCTCCACATGTCAGAGTCAAAAACCTATCGGTCATTTCTGCTACATGGCCATTAACAAGGCTCGACGTGACAGCTGTGACGGTAAACCATCTATGTTTATCTTTCATGATCTGGAGTGTATGCAAGAGAAGGTGTGTGAGGGAATGAATGATAGATTTCTGCATGAGCCCAATTTATGCGTGGCCGCGAATGTTTGTTCCACTTGTATTCAACAAATCGATGATTTGGATGAGCAATGCCCGACGTGTAGCGAAAGAGTGCACATTTTCAGGGACAATCCTGTTGAATTGTTTCTGTCATATGTTGCCGAGAGAGCGCGAAAATCTAAAGTTACATGCATTGCGCATAATATGAAGGGGTACGACGGAAGTCATCTGCATCGGTCAAAAACTAATTTCTATTCAATGCGACGATATCAGATTTATTGACTCCCATAATTTCATGCCGTCGCCACTCTCCGCATTCCCGAAAACTTTCAACTTCCCCGAGTCCAAAGGTTATTTCCCATATCTCTTCAACACATCCGAGAAACAGAATTACGAGGGTCCATTGCCATCACTTGAATATTATTGTGCAGATCTGATGTCGGCGGGTGATCGACAAGCACTTTTAGAATGGCACACGGCCCAGAGTAGTTATGTTTTTAAGATGAGTGAAGAGATTGGGAAATATTGCCTTATGGATGTTAAGATCCTCGTTAAAGGTTGTTAGTTTCTGGTTCACCTTCACGACCCAAATAGTCGACCCCTTTGAGGAGGCCACCACTATTGCTAGTGCCTGCAATAAAGTGTTTCGCAGGCTTTTCCTTAAAGAAAACACAATCGGGCTCACTCCGAAAGGCGATTATAGACGCGCCGACAACCAATCAAAAGTAGCAATACAATGGTTACGTTGGGTGGAGCATTCGCAATAAGTGACCATACAGCACGCAGGGAAATCTCGCGAGTTTAGAACACCTGGAGGTGTTAAGGTCGACGGATATTGTGCTGAGTCAAATACCGTTTTTGGGTTTCAGGGGTGTTATTGGCACGGTTTCGAAGAATGTTTCCCCAATCAGGCCAACATTGACCCTAAACTCGGTGTAAGTACTTCCATGCTTGCCCGTCACGGAAACACGGTGGCACGGTCTCAATTTCTACGCGAGCGCGGGTATAATCTAGTTGAGATGCGTGAATTCTATCTTAAAAATGCACGGCAGGCTGATGTTTTTGTTATGTAGGACTTGTGGCGCTGAGTTAAAGCAGGGGGAATGTGGACATAGTGAAGCCGAACGCAGTTTTGTTGGGACGTTTGTAGCTGATGAACTGCGTAAGGCTATCTCTAAAAATTATAAAGTCCTGAATGTTTTTGAAGTTTGGGAGTATGAGGTAACCACTTATAATAAAGCCAAGAAACAGGGAGAGTTATTTAGTTAATTCGATAATTCGATAATTTCTTAAAACTAAAACAGGAATGTTCAGGGCGGCCTAGCCATTGCACGTCAGAAGCCACGAAATTGAGTTACATAGCGGAATATTATGAGAAGGAGGGGATTGAATTAGACGCGAATAATATTCAGAAGAATCCAGGTTTAAGGTACTTGGCTAAACTAATGCTGAATGCTTTTTGGGGTAAGTTTGGTCAATGCGAAAATTTAACCCAGTGCAGTATTGTATCTGAACCAAAGGACTTTTTCAAACTGTTTACCGATCCATTGGTTCAGGTACAATCTATAATAATGTGTCCATAGCCGCATACACGACTGCTCATGCTCGTTTAGAACTATATAGCTACTTGGAAAAACTAGATCGCCGTGTTCTGTATTATGATACAGACAGTGTCATATTTGTCGCTAAACCCGACGACTGGAATCCAACATGCGGAGATTTCCTTGGTCAGATGACCGACGAGCTGGAGGCGTACGGTGATGGAAGTTATATAGCCGAATTTGTTAGTGCTGGACCGAAAAACTACAGTTATGTGTTTTCAACCAGTGATCAAACAGTTAAATCCGTGTGTAAAGTGAAGGGCATTACCTTAAACTATAAAAACTCACGTGTTATAAACTTTAGAGCCATGAAAACTATGGTGCTTAGTAATAGTAAAGACTCTCTTATTAAGTAGACCTGAATCTAAACAGTATAGAATAAGTTATTCTAAGCGACGAAGATTTGAGAACTTTGATACTCTTCCATCTGGATATAAGGAATAAATAATAAAACAGATAAACAGTAAATTCTTTTATTTCTAATGAATATAGGTTAACCTAACTAGGATGTCATCCAGATATTCCCCATAGTTAAATGTTTGATAAGGCGTCGAAAGAGGTCCGGGTGGGGTTCTAAGGAAATCTTCCAATATAGAAGAACACCTCCTTCCCTCCTCCTTTTCCGATACTGCCGGCTGCGGTAGTGACGGCTGCAGGCGCTCCTCTTCTCGTCTCCCACCTGCTGTTGATGCCACTGTCTGCTCTTCTTCACTCCGACGTACGGATTTAACATTCACCCTGCGGTCACTCACCACAGGTACACACTGCGACGTCGAGGGTTGTGGTGTAGTTGGTCGCCGACTTGTCACCTCTTCCTCTTCGACGTCGCTGTCTGTAACGACTATGGGTTTTTGTGTAGTTTTCTTCTTCATCCTCTTCTGATGTGTAGCTAAACCTGTGGGTGCGCTGATTCTGCGAGACGCTCCCCCCGACACCCTCACTCAGAACTCTTATTTTTTCTCTGGGTCCTAAATGACGCCATGTTTTTTTTTATAGAGGTAATTCAGCTGAAATAGAGCCGGTACGTGGATCGTATATGAAATTTCTTGTTTTACGAAACTGTACAGGGTGTCCTATTTTCGGTGTAATTGGGGGATTTTAGGTATTTCTCAAATAGATAGAGTAAAATCATGGTCGAGACCCTGGGACCGATTTTTGAAACAAATTTAATAATCTAAAGAACATTTCAATATCTCGACTCGTTTGGGAAATATAGGGTGTTTTTCGTTTTATACCGTTTTCTTTAAAATCCCGTAACTTTTTTGTTTGTGAATATTTAAAATTTTGGTAAAAACACATTTTGTGCCTTTTTTTTTATGTGCAATTTAGTAGCGTACTCGATTTTTTTCTAACCTAATTTGTTTCCGAGTTACAGACCAAAGTTGCATTTTTTTAAACGGTAACCATAGTTGGCTATGACTGCATTAATTAGAGATTTCTTTTAGCTTTCTGAAAATACATAGTTTCATATATTTATCTCGGTAAATACCTCTTGATCAAGTCATCTATGAACCATTGTTTACTGCACGTATTCTTTACTAGTTATTTGACATTTCGCGCAGTTGTTTCATATAAATAAATGGTGGAAACGTAAATGTGATTAGATTTATTATTTCAAAACTTTGCTTAAATAATTAATTATTCAAGTTAATACCATTTTTGTGATGGCTGTCAATAATACGAAGTATGAAAATTTTGAAAAGTTAGATATGATTGGCATATACTATCAGTGTAATTTTAATGCAGACCAAGCTGCAGAGGCATATTTTAATAGATAGGTTGTGCGTTTAGTACTTTAATAATGCTAGTATTTATAAAAACGCAAAATAATAAAGCTACTTTATTGAAGATTCCCTGAACGAAGACATCCCAATAAGAATATATTCGCCAGATTAAAAGAACATCTATTAACTTATGGATCTTTTGAGAAGCCTAGGATCAAAAATTATGCAAAAATGAACCAACAAGACGACGAAATAACTGTTTTAGCAAGAGTTGAAGAAAATCCTAATACCTCTTGCCGACAAATAGAAACAGAAGTTGGCGTATCTAAATCAAGAGTACAAAAAATCTTAAAAAAATATAATTATACTCCGTACAAAAAAAGAATAATTCAGCACCTTAATGATGGTGACTTAGAACGACGAATTATTTTTTGTAATTGGTATTTAGAACAGATTAGACAAAATAGGAATTTTGGGCGCAACATCATTTGGTCTGATGAGAGTCATATTACGAGTGCAAGAATTTTTAATCGCAACAACAATCAATATTGGTCAAAAAATAACAATTTTGTAACATTAGCACGCCAAAATCAAGGTAGATTTGGTTTTAATTTATCGTGCTTTATTTTGGGGGGTAGTTTTGTTTACCACATTTTTAACGGCAACCTTAACTGCGAGAGGTATATGGAAATATAAACATTTGTATTCCACAACTGCTAGATGAAATTCCATTAGCGCAGAGGGTAAATGTTTATTTTTAACAAGATGGTGCGCCTAGTCATAATACCGTTTTAGTCCGAGATTACTTAAACAGAAACTTTAACAATCAATGGATTGGCAATAACGGACCTATTCAGTGGCCAGCAAGCTCTCCAGATCTTTCAATACTGGATTTCTTTTGGTGGGCATTTTTAAAAAATAAAATATATCATACTCGCCACGAAACATACGAACAATTGGTCAATTCAACCAGGGCAGCATTTGAAGATTTAAGGCATACATCTATTCTGTAAAACTCCATTTATTATCTTCAATTGTACCAATAATTAAATAAACTTGTTTTGAATTGAATTGAATTGAATTTCATTAAGGCAATTGAGTGTATTTCGCGCCGATGTGAAGTTTGTTTACATCATAATAAAAATGTTGTTATTTGTTCTAAATCAATAAGTTTTTAATGTGGCATAAGATACTATGAGGACATTTTTATCTAGTTTTAAAATAAGTTCTGCGCATAGTAATATACTTCCTTTTGAATATATGAAACTATACTATACATAAGTGATTTGATCAAGAGCTGTTTTTCAAAAAATCGTTTATAATTTTCTTATTTACCGAGATAAATATATGAAACTATATATTTTCAGAAAGCTAAAAGAAATCTCTAATTAATGGAGTCATAACCAACTATGGTTACCATTAAAAAAAATGCAACTTTGGTCTGTAGCTCGGAAACAAATTAAGTTAGAAAAAAATCGAGTATGCCACTAAATTGCACATAAAAAAAGGCACAAAAGATGTTTTTACCAAAATTTTAAATATTCACAAACAAAAAAGTTACGGGATTTTAAAGAAAACGGCATAAAACGAAAAACACCCTATATTTCCCGAACTAGTCGAGATATTGAAATGTTCTTTAGATTTTTAAATTTGTTTCAAAAATCGTTCCAAGGGTCCCCACCATGATTTTACTCTATCTATTTGGGAAATACCTAAAACCCCCCAATTACATCGAAAATAGGACACCCATACATTTACTTTTTGTAAAATAATTTATTTTAATTAGCCAATTTAAAGGAATCAGCATAATGAAAATTAAAAGCATATGTAATAATTCAGATTTATATTGATTGACTACACAACTTTTGCTAACATTGAAAAATACAGTGGTATATTCTGGGTTGTCAAGATAGTCTTAATAAAATATTAAAACCTATCGGTCATCTACGCTATATACCTGGTAACAAAATACGTCTTAATCAGATGACGCTTTTTTATTCTGAATGTACATTGTAATATAAATGTTGTATATACAAATATTTTTGAAATATCATCTGTATACGAATAATACAAGGTCGGCTTTAAACAACCTTGCAAAATGTAATTTCATTGGTGACCTTTCAATAGGTTATGGATCCATTAATATGAAGCGTTAATAACTTTATTTTTTTTTACCACTGTAAATAAAAATGTGCTACCAAGCAGTAGTGTTGTAAACTATTGAAAGGTCAGCTGTTAAAGTATGCGGTAAAGGTCGCCTTAATTACTTATAGAAGGTTATGACATACAAGTGAAATTTAAAATAAAAGTATAACATTTTTAAAGCTAATTATACAATCGTTTATAAATTATAATAATAAAAGCCTATTACAATTACATTGTAAAACAAAAAAGGAAAACAGCCATTTATATCAGAATTATATTATTAGATAAACATTAATTATTGCTTGCTTGTTAATAACGCTACTGAAAAGGTTTGTATAAATTCAGTTAAAATTACATATAACATGCTGAATACTGCTTCTCAAGGTAAAATAAGTATGCTGTTGTAATTTCGTATATAAACACGCAGCCTACAAAGGGAATTAATAGAAAATATCCTTAATAACAATTTTCTTAGCATAATAGACATAAACCAATACACGTAAACACAAAATGTACATTTTTGTAGCCTGAGGTCAAATTAAAATCATCGAAAAAGACCTAATCACAAATCCAATCCGAATGTCCGAGCTGGAACGACAATAAAAAACGATCTGCAAGATAATTACCACAAAAATAACCCTAGCTCTAAACACAACCCCAAACCCAACTCTAACCCTAAACACAGCCGCAAACCCCAGTTCAAACTCTAGCCCTAAATACAGCCCTAAGCCCACAGTTCAACCCCTAGCCCTAAATACAGCCCTAAGCCAAGCCCCAGTTCAACCCCTAAATACAACCCTAAGCCAAGCCAAGCCCCCAGTTCAACGCTAGCCCTAAATACACCTCTCACGGTAGCAACTACAAAAAAAGCCTTAATTAGGGATGAAGAGGGTTGAAAAATACGCCCCCAAGTAAGCGAACGCAAAAGACCTAGCTGTAAAAAGGGTCCTTAATGCCACCAATAATAATAATCAGGGTTAAAATTCCATCGCCTGCTGGAAAATACGTCCTCGACGTGAATCTGATAAAAACAAGAAGGGATGACAAGGGTTGAAAAAAAACCCGAAAAGAAACCTTAGGGGTGGAAAATGCGGTCCCCCACGTGACCGGTCTTGTGACGTCAAAATCCAAGATGGAGGCGCAAGTGCCGGTCTTCTACTCACCAGCCTTATCTCAAATTATTCCCAGATAAATAAATGGTACAGATTAGTGTTGTATTAAATAAACAATTTAAACTAGAAGAATTATTTAAAAATGTTCTGTCGTACATGATGATCAAAAATTCAAATAACTTAAACTTATTTCAAATTATTCAAGAATAGATAAATGGTAAAAATCATTAGTGATATGATAATGAACAATATAAACTAAAAAAATTTTTTTTAAATGTTCTGTAGTACAGAATGACAATAAACTAGACTGAAAGTAATAGGAAAAATGTATAAACTCTACTGTACTTTAAGTATCTACATTTAATAGATATTTTTATAAGATCACCTCTAATGATTGGTTGGAATATCAAGAATTAAAATGGAGAAACACTTATTTGTACCAGGTTTTTCTTTCCGGTGTTATCCGACGTTGATGATTATGGAAATTCCCAAAAACATTAGCTTGTTCTTAATTCAAACATTTCAGTAGCATTTAAGTAAAATTTTTCGCAGCTCTTTTACACAGTTATTCCTTTATCCATTGGCGCGGTTCCTGATAAAATATTGAACTTGAACCTTGTTCTATTGGAAAATTTCGAAAAACACAAATGCTGATGGCGGATTTCCCAGACCAAATTGCAATATTTGTAGCGGCTTTCACCAAAATTTCGGTAGTTCAAATTCTATTGCTTCGTATCAAAACAACATGCGTATATGAGGAGTACGGAAAAAAAAGCTAAAAAATGTTTATAAGCTTTGGGTAATTAAAAGAATGTAACTTACGCCTCGTTAAAAAGACCTTCCAATCAATAATAAAGTAATTAAAATTTACGACACTTTCAATAATCAAATCCGCAACTTGCGAAGTAAATTTTGATACATGTTTAATTTCAAAGTCGTTTTTAAAAATTCTCATTTGGAGGACGTTCATAATCATTATTGATATGTGCCTTTTAAATTTGAATATAATTATTCTGTCGTAAGATGGAGTATGCGTGTAGAAAGTTTTTAAAAATACACAAATGAATTAATTGTATTAAATCGTTACATAATGTAGGAGAGCTTGTAACAACTCTTTTTCGTGTTGTATAAAATATACCTCAATTTAAGATCTTTCCTTCATTTAGTTCTAAATACAAGAAGTTTTTAATTATTTTACATTGTAGGTTTGAGGTAGGTAACTTAATTTGCATATCTTCATAGCGTATATTAAGGTATATTCCCATAAATTGTCATTAAGTTGCGCAATGCATCGTGACTTAATTCTATAATCTATGCGTCTGCGTTAAGTATTCTGATCATATCTTGTGCGCAGAACAGCATGATCTACTTCGAAATCCTCCATTTTGCACTTCCAGTGTAATCTCTAAGCATGAAGCTGCTTCTTCTTGATTTTATTTAAATTTATGTGAAAAAACGCCATCAATTTGGTGGTAAGAGTTATTTTTAATACATTTACATAAAATTATAGCATTTTGTTCTTTTAGGCGTTTTTCTTTATGTTTTTTTTCTTGGTTTACCTTACGGTTTTTTTTGACGTTTTTGTACATTTATCATTACTTCAATTTACAACGTAATTAAATTTTAAGTACGCATTTTATTTTATGGTTGCGTACATTTTTTTCGTTTTATGATTGCAATTTTGTGTTTGGATACTTCCAAATAATGCACTAAGAAGTGGATTTAACAGTTTTAAGAAGAAATTTATACGGATTTTTTTATAAAGATAAATTCAATTTGGGGTGTGGCAGATAACATTATGTCAAGATTGCACCATGATGACGTAAGAATGCCTTCATCCTGTTAACCTCTCCGTAATCATATTTAGATACCAGTGGTTGTCAAAAAAAAAATTTTGTGTACAAAATTTCTAAGGTAATTATTTAGTGTTTTATTTAGTGTTTTAAGCATAATTTTAAGACCTTCATTATTTCATCATTACATTTAATTCAATAAACATAGTCTGTATATTGTTATTTTTTTCATTTTTGTAAAGTCGGTTTAATTGTCCCGATAATTTAAAAAAAAACAATTTGGCGCTCGAGATAACTCCATTTTTTACATTCTTTATTATTGATCGTAAGTGGTAGTTAAGCAAATCATTTTAGTGAACCAACCCTATTAATCAACCGATTGAGCCAAAGGCACAATTATAAGAGGTGTAAAGTTAGTATTTTCTGGAGATTAATTATTTCATTCATTATTTTGGATAACTTACTTACCTATTATTATTTAAAATTTATTATACACACCACATTTCTTTACAGTGTCGCCTCGAGCATGGGACTTTGATTTGCTTTTATTACCATTTATGATTATTTTCACTTTTGTGTATTTCGGTTACGATTGTTAATGTTCATCATTTAAAGGTATTGTAACCATTTGTTGTTTTGTATTTGAATATTTTTATTGTGTTTACGATTAGTGATATTTCATTGTTTATATATTATTTTTACCATGTCAAATTTAGATTATTTAGTGGACGATCTTCGTAGTGATGAGTTGTCGGTGGAGTTAAGCTTTAGAAATGTTAATGTTAAGGTTGTGGAAAGGTTAACCGTAGAGGATTATTTGAGTATACTGTTATGCCCATGGGACTTACCAACGCACCCAGTACATTACAACGATTTATGGATTCAATTTTAGGTCATGATTTATCACAATCCGTTTTTGTTTATTTAGACGATATTATTATTTTTTCAAGTACATTCAAGGAACATGTTGCGATTTTAAGAGAAGTTTTTAAAAGGCTTAATGATGCCCAATTAAACATTAATTTAGATAAATGTGAATTTTGTAAACCCCAATTATCATATTTAGGTTTTGTTATTGATAAGAGTGGTTTTCACACCGATCCTTCAAAGGTGGAAGCTATTACTAATTTTCCTCAACCACATACTTTTACTGATGTTAAACATTTTATTGGAATGTGTTCTTGGTATCGACGTTTTATTCATGATTTTTCCACTATTTTAGCCCCGATTAACAATTTATTGAAAGGTAAGAAGAAATCCCAGAAAGTGTTATGGAATGACGAAGTGAATGATTCATTTTTAAAAATTAAATCTTTATTAGTTGATGCTCCTATCTTAGCGAGTCCAGATTTTTCTAAAACTTTTTATTTACAGTGTGAGTGATGCATCTAATTGCGGAGTTTGATGTGTTTTAACACAAGGTGTCGGAGAAAGTGAAGTTGTTATCGCTTATGGTTCTCGTACTTTAAATAAAGCCGAGCAAAATTATTCAATTACCGAACGTGTTACTTGCAGTTATTTTTGGAATTCAAAAGTTTAGGCCTTACATTAAAGGTACCCATTTTAAAGTTATTACAGATCATCATTCACTTATTTGGATTAATAATTTAAAAGATCCTTCTGGTCGTTTAGCCAGATGGAGTGTTAAGCTTCAACAATTTGATTTTGAAGCTATTCATCGTAAAGGTAAATTAAATGTTGTTCCTGATGCACTTTCTAGAGCCCCTTTGAAAGTTAGTTCCCTAGAATTTTCTGTTGTAGATTTAGACGATTGGTATATGAAAATGTTAGCCAACGTTTCTAAAAATCCTGAGTTATTTCCTGATTGGAGAGTCGAAGATCATAAGCTTTACAAATTTATTTCAAATAATTTAAACATCGAATCGAATTTAGTAGAATGGAAGTTAGTTGTGCCGAAATCCTTAAGGAAAGATATTTTACAAAAATTTTATGATGAACCTACATCATCACATTTTGGTGTTTTTAAAACTTTTTCAAAAATTAAAGAATTTTATTATTGGCCAAAAATGAAGTCCGATATTTCCAAATACATTAGGAATTTCAATGTTTGCAACCGAAGCAAGTCTTCACAATTTAATCATTATGGTTTTATGGGTAAAGAGAAAAATGTCTCTTATCCTTTTCAATGTATTTCGATTGACTTAGCAGGTCCTTTTCCTAGATCGAAGAGTGGTAACACAGTTTTATTAGTTATTTGTGATTGGATTACTAAATTTACTTTGATTCACCCTATGCACAGTGCTACTGCTAAAGGTATTTGTCAATTTATTGAAAATTATGTATTTCTAGTTTATGGTGTTCCCCAAATTTGCATGTTGGACAATGGTCCTCAATTTAAAAGTTCACAATTTAAAAATTTAATGAGTTCTTACAAAGTTCAATCCATTTGGTTTAATGCAAGTTATCACCCCCAAGTAAATTTTGTTGAGAGAGTTAATAAAGTAGTAGGTACTGCGATTAGATCTTACATTAAAGATGATCACAAGGAATGGGATGTTGAAATTCACAAAATTGCCCATGCTATTCGTAACGCTGTTCATGAGTCTACGAAATTTTCACCTTCCTTTTTGGCGTTTGGTCGGACAGTTCCAATTTCTGGAGATTTTTATGGTCGACTAAAGGATTTTAAAGAGGATGATTTATTTATTACCAACCGTGAACAATTAGTTCAAGATTTAAATGAACTTTCACCTGTTTTTAAACTTGTTAAGCAAAATTTACATGCCGCTTATGAAACAAATTCAAAATCTTACAATTTGCGACGTCGTCCATTGAAATTAAACGTCGACGATTTAGTTTGGAAAAAGAATTTTACTTTATCTCATGCGACTAAAAATTATAGTCAAAAGTTAGCTCCGAAATTTATTGAAGCGAAAGTTGTTGAGGTGTTAGGTCCAACTACGTACCGATTGGCCACTCCTTTTGATGATAAACCATTAGGTGTTTTTCATGTTAAAGATTTAAAACCCCATTAGTTCTTAGTTTTTTGTATTCTTTTTAATTATTTTTCTATTTTTGCGATTTTACATTCTGATTTTCTTATTTACATTTTTATTATTTTGATAATTTTTCAAAGTAATTTTGTTTTTGTGCTTATTTCGCACATTATTTTATTTTTATATTTTTGTGGCTTTGCAAACCACTTATTTTATTTTTTCTACATTTGTTGGCATGATGGTTGATATTTAGATCCCATCGTGCGATTGATTTGTTTAGCATGATGTTTGATATTTAGATCACATCGTGTGCTTATTTTGCCGATTTTTTGGGACATTAGTTCTCATGCAGATTATCTTCTTTTATTGGATTTACAATTTGCTATTGTTACAATAGTAAAATTTAAGATAACCATTTTGAGTTTACCTCTGATCGTTAATTTAACGTGTAATTTTCAAACTCTTACTAGTTGATAAGAAAACTAGTAATGCTTGTATACATTATATTTTTTATTTGATTTAGTTGTTTTAGTTTCCCTGAATTTGTTTTTGAAATTTTATCTTTTGACTATTCCTGATTTGTCTAGTGTTACTCTTCTTGGACGGTGCTTGAGGACTTCGGTTCGCCTCGTGTCAACCTCGATTAGTTCACTTCCCGATTGTGACGTTTTGGTAGTTTTAGGAGGGGGTTGTTGTGTTCGTAAGAGTGCTTCATCTTCTCTTTGCTACCACACCTAGATTTCGATTTATTTACAAACGTGCGTGTTAGTTAGGGGTATGTTTAGTCTTGGACGACGACTGTGGAACAACAGGAAACCTGAATCTCGTGAAGGGTAGAGTGGCCTCTCTTGTTCTCCACGACGAAGCATCCTGAGCTAATTTGCCATGCAAATAGTCGTATCTTGGTTTTACCGATTTTGACGTACCGAACGTGTCTGTGGTAGTTGTGTTTGATGTACCTAGGAGGCTTGGTTTGAGATCACCGGGGTAGGGAAATGGAACCGCTCTCTTTCGGCCTCGATTCTCGCGATTATTTATTTATGGTTTGTGAGGAAGGATTTTGGCATTTTGCCGTGATTTTTTTAACGTTACTCCGAATACTGTTCCCGGGTTCCCCGCCCACTGTTCCTTCAGGTCATGGTTGGTTCCGTTCCTTTTACGTTAGCTTCAATTTTTTTTTCTGGTTTTTTCATTTGTTCTTCTGTTGGTGGTTTGCTTCACAAACCCCACCAGTTTAAAGTCTCGCGTGGCTTTGTTTAAGGTTCGGGTCTTTTATCTCGACTAGTGGCGTGTGCGTGTGGTAGCGCGTCAGTAGCTTTTATGTTGTTGTGAGGGGTCTTTCCTGACCAACATCACCACATTTTCCGTACTTCTTCGTACATTTTCTTTTCATTTTTATTTACATTTTGCATAGATTTTAATTAGCTTAACATTTTTTATTTTCTAAAAATTTACTAAATTCATTTATTAGCTTAGTGTTTGGAATCTCCGAGTCCAAATTTTCGTGTTGTATAAAATATACCACAATTTAAGATCTTTCCTTCATTTAGTTCTAAATACAAGAAGTTTTTAATTATTTTACGTTGTAGGTTTGAGGTAGGCAACTTAATTTGCATATCTTCATAGAGTATATTTCTTTAAGGTATATTCCCATAAATTGTCATTGAGTTGCGCAATGCATCGTGACTTAATTCTATAATCTATGCGTCTGCGTTAAGTATTCTGATCATATCTTGTGCGCAGAACAGCATGATCTACTTCGAAATCCTCCATTTTGCACTTCCTGTGTAATCTCGAAGCATTAAGCTGCTTCTTCTTGATTTTATTTAAATTTATGTGAAAAAACGCCATCAATTTGGTGGTAAGAGTTATTTTTAATACATTTACATAAAATTATAGCATTTTGTTCTTTTAGGCGTTTTCCTTTATGTTTTTTTCCTTGGTTTACCTTACGGTTTTTTTTGACGTTTTTATACATTTATCATTACTTCAATTTACAACGTAATTGAATTTTAAGTACGCATTTGATTTTATGGTTGCGTACATTTTTTTAGTTTTATGATTGCAATTTTGTGTTTGGATACTTCCCAATAATGCACTAAGAAGTGGATTTAACAGTTTCAAGAAGAAATTTATACGGATTTTTTTATAAAGATAAATTCAATTTGGGGTGTGGCAGATAACATTATGTCAAGATTGCACCATGATGATGTAAGAATGCCTTCATCCTGTTAACCTCTCCGTAATCATATTTAGATACCAGTGGTTGTCAAAAAGAAAATTTTGTGTACAAAATTTCTAAGGTAATTATTTAGTGTTTTATTTAGTGTTTTAAGCATAATTTTAAGACCTTCATTATTTCATCATTACATTTAATTCAATAAACATAGTCTGTATATTGTTATTTTTTTCATTTTTGTAAAGTCGGTTTAATTGTCCCGATAATTTAAAAAAAGACAATTTGGTGCTCGAGATAACTTCATTTTTTACATTCTTTATTATTGATCGTAAGTGGTAGTTAAGCAAATCATTTTAGTGAACCAACCCTATTAATCAACCGATTGAGCCAAAGGCACAATTATAAGAGGTGTAAGGTTAGTATTTTCTGGAGATTAATTATTTTATTCATTATTTTGGATAACTTACTTGCCTATTATTATTTAAAGTTTATTATACGTTACACCTTTCTTTACAAGCTTAGTGCAAGACATTTTGCGTGCAACAAAAATATGTTAGTTTAGAGGAAGATACTGCACTTACAAAGCGCGCAATGGAGGCACACTTTAAACCTTTAACACACCCATTGAAGCAATTGATTACTAAACAACATGGTTCTCTCGTCAAAGCTGAACCCCTTACAACATAATTTGGAAAAAATGAGCCTATTGCACATGAAAATCAAGTTTTTTTTATCATACGCCTAAAACATCTGTAAGACGGAAGGCGCCATGTATTCTTGTTCCTGGCACCATTCCACAAGTTTTAGAGAAAACTGTGATTGCTGATACCCACACATGACGGCGAAGGGGAGATTCCTACTTTACAACAATTGAAATCAGAACTGTTAACAGCTGGATCTCAACCAGCCTTTGAAGAATACCTTAATCAGTATGAAGGATTAGCGAAATAATACGTGAAAGGTATATTTAGAGTATGATTTAAAATACAGTGTACACTTTCTTCGCGAAAAAGAGAAATTTTTTATTGGTGATATTTTGTTCTACAAGGAATAACGATGCCTAAAGTGGTTTACTTTAATTATAATCAAGTTGAAAACAATTTGTTCTTTTGTATTTAGCAATTTGTCAAACAATTAGTCGTTTTCTGTAGTAGATGTTATTAATAACTTTATTTTAATGTTATTTTATTGATAAGTGTTTTGATTAAATGTATTTTCTTTTAAAATCTAATGTTTTACTCTGGTTCTATCATATTCGTTCATCGTTAGGTAGGTAATTTAACCACATCGTTTGTAAACATATGAAAAAGCAGTAGACAAACAAAAACCTTCATCCTTTGAAGAGTATACAGTGCATTTTTCACTAATGTTCCAGAAACCAAATAGTGCACCTAATTTTTTAGCCGCTGTTTCGAAAATTAGTTAAAAATAAGCATTATCTTTGAGTTGATACCCGACAAACTGTATATCAGCACAAATCTTGTTTAAAGGACTAAAGAACTGCACTTTAATATACAAGGTGATGCATTAAAAGAATCAAATAATTCTACTTTTGTGCTTTGCTTCACCCTACATGAAGAAACGTCTCTGTGTAAAAAAAACCATGAGGATATAAGCAACATGATAATTTTGTACGTTTTATTTGAAACAAAAATTCAAAAATGTTTACGTAGCCCAGTAGATCGCGATAAGTTGAGTGCGATTGTCTCACATTATTGCTCATAACTTTTGAAATAACCATTATAACGTAAACAGACCCTATATTTTTAGAAACCCTCTTTCATATTTTTAATCAGATGTAGGGTGTGCCATTTAAAAAAAGTAAGTTTATGTTACCACAAAGTTCTAGATCACCCTTTATAAATAATAATATTTTTAAAATATGCAACTTACTACCCTAAATCTATCACCAGAATTTTACGGTTATATCTCTTATACTTTCCTAGCAATCTTCCACCCCCAGAGCTTTGGACCACCCTGTATAATTGACGAATTACGTAAAGCGAAAGTAATAAAGTAGGATCTCTTGTTATCAACCTGTTACTATATTCATTGCATTTTATTGATACAACGACCATCACTATAGATACTACTACATATCCAGCAGTAGTGCCAATAGATACATTTGGTAAGCATACTGTTCATCATTCTTTTCTTTCTCTAAAATAGCCATTAAAAAGAGAATTAGTATTCTTACTGGTGTAGTTGACACATACACCTTTCCCTGTAACGAGGGCACCGTAGTGTATTGCAAGTGGAGTCATCCAGGTCTTGACCTTAACATAAATGATGAAAAGTTTGCGCTTGCTAGCGAAGTAATTGTTCACCGTATAAAGAGGAATGCCGCAATTAAAGTAACTATACCAGAGTTTATACAGTTTGCAACTGCGATGATGTTCCACGTAGAGCTCGTAGTACAATCCAAAGTGATAAAATGAGTAAAGCTGATGTAGTTGAAGAACTACACAAACCAGCAAGTAGAAATTTTTCGCGGTATTGTGCATAGTTGAACGTGTAAATCGCACTCTCAAAGCAATAATGTGGAAAACATTCAGTGTGCAAGGCTCCTATAAATGACTATCAATATTAGTACAGGACCACCGGATACTGACTATAGACATAACGGAAAAGAATGCTGCATCTATTTTGAAACATTTAAAATGTCATAAAGTTTTTGGCCGTAAGACAATTACAGAAGCATATTCGCTAAGGGTTACACACCTAATTGAAGTTACGAAGTCTTTCAAAAATCAGCAGTGAAACGTTCTAGTACAATTACCTGATAGTCGAGATGAAGAGATACTAGGACGTTTCTATGAGCCAGAACTTCAAAGTGTTAAATATTCTGATATTCACCTAGTTGAGTATGTAATACGGCGTCAAGGAAATAAGTCTCCCGTTTTGATAATTCTCACAATTCGTGGATTTCTAAGAAATACATTGTATAGTACGTTCTGTACGATTAATTACATACTGTAATATTATTATGCAGTAAATAACTGTTTTTTTTTTATTTTAAAATTTCATTTGTGTTACTATAAACAATATTATATACTACTAAAGCGTTTCAAAAACACATAATCACGATTTTGCTTCTCCTGGGCTGGTGAAATTATTTTACTGCACGCTTCTATGCTTTTCATAAAGCGTGCAGAGTCTCTAGCTACCTGCTCCCATTTCCCTTTACGATCTCATTCCACTACATCTTAAACTACGTTTTTGAGCACATTAATGCGGACCTCCTTCACTTATCGCGTTGTCATCAGTTAATTCGGTAAATGACATTCTATTTCATGTACAAATTGTTCCAAAGATATTTCCATAAGGTCCTCTATTAATCGTTTAATAGAGCAAATGCACTCTACACCATCATCACGCGATTGAAATAATTTCTCACACACACGTATTCCACTACCATACTTAGAAACTGGATGATCTAAATAGTCATTACTAAACGTGCCCCGGCCATACACTTTTTCATGTTCAGCATCAAATTCTAATGATTGAAATTGACATATTAGTCTTTAGGCTATAGGCTTTAGGGCCACGACTCTACACTATAACACATCCACATATTGACAAAACATCCCTATTCTTTACATGTGCGTTACCCCCACTTATTACTTGACAGCTTTCGCAACTTCTACGTCAATATACATTTCATCCTTGGCAAATTCTACAATTTCCATAACACATACTACATTGAGATCAAATATATCTTGTAATGGAACTATTAACCTGTGTGTGTCAACATCAGGCATCTCCTCCTTAAGAAGTCTCCATAACTGTTCTAGACTCCTATCCTAAATAAATTTCTGATTCTTCACAATTCTGTATATAAAATAAGAATAAATTTCAACTACACCACTGGTAATTATTAATTGGTAAACTTTTTTCGGTTATAAACGTAAATCAACAAAAAAAAAATTTTTTTTCAATTCCTAATCTTTGTTACGCCACTGGTAATTAATTTTATTTTCATTTATTATAATAATTTATCAGACTTCTTTATCTCTTTATCGGTCAATCGATCGTACCCACCACGTTTGGCGCCAATTTGCAACGGGCGTAATACCCTTAGACGCTACTTTTGTTTATTTAACCCGCTTCAAGGAATAATGTTTGAGTTCTTTTAAATTCTTTTATAACTCCAAAAAAGTCACCAAAATATCTGAAAAATCACACACAAATAAGTTGGAATAGAAAGTATGCGGTAACAATGTTAAAACTAATACTTCCAGTCCATTCATAGGCAACCCAATCAAATCAGAAATATCCTCGTCAACAAAGAAATAATTTTCACTGGAGATAGTGTTTTGAAATTCCTAAAGCTTTTCGAGTCATTTCCGAAAAACGATTTTCAAAATTCAACTTTGAGGGCTTGCCACTTTGTAGCCATACATTTTAGAGAAAAATTTTATCTGACTTTTCGTCTTCAATTTATGTGTAGAATATACACTTGAAGCCCTGGTACGTTTTTTTGGTTCACGTTATATACAGGGTGTATTTTCTAACATGGGCCAACGGAAAGGGTGTGATAGAACTCGCGAAAATAAATATTTTTTACTCTATAAATTTTTCATTTGACGAGTAATTTTCGAGATATAGCGGCTTTAAAGATTATTCTTGAATTTACGATATCTCATAATTTTTTCTAGCTAGAGTTGTTGGCAAAAGTAGAAACACCTTTGGAAACTACTTAAAAAAGACCACAAATTTTATTTGAACATAGTTTTTAGTAAGACTTACTTTTTCTATCTGAAATAATTTTTCTAACTCTTCAAACTAAGGACTTACCTACCTAGGAAGTTTAAAATCCGTACTGGCATCTAAATTATTTTTAATAAATTTAATATTTAATCGATAGAAATAGAATTTAGTTTTATTTAATTGGTTTTATTTAATAATTAAACTTTTTTTATGATTTATCTGCAATATTGCTCAAAATGCCCTCCGTATTGTTGTACGCAAGCTTTACAACGATTAAGAATTTCTGCACTAATGACCTTTTTTAAGGTTTCAGGGTTATCTCTAATTTCCCTAGCAGATACCATGATTCTAGCAATCAATTTCATCTCGTTTCGAATTTCTGTCCCATAGACCATATTCTTCATCGTACCCCAAACATAGAAATCCAATGGATTTAAATCAGGAGACCGAGGAGGTCAAGCAACAGGTCCTGCTCGGCCAATCCATTTATTTGGGAACATCACATCCAAAATGTATCGAACTAACCTAGACGAATGAGCAGGTGCACCGTCTGTTGAAACCATACGTTTTGTCTCAAAAGAATGGGCGGATCTTCAAAAAAATCTGGTAATATTTCTTCTATGAAAACTGAGTACACTCTGGCTGTCAGTTTATTGCGTAATACGTAGGGACCGATTAAATGACCTTTTATTATTCCAACCCACACATTCACGGTAAAACGCTCCTGATGACCCGTATGAACGTGTCATTAGGATTATCCAGGCCCCATAGATAACTATTCCGGGAATTAAAGACGCCTTCTCCTCCGAATGATGCTTCGTCCGAAAATAAAATGCGATGTAGAAAGCTTCTCCTAAGATTTCTTTGATCAATTATCCATCTGAAAAATTCAATTCTTGACTGAAAATCTTCTGGTTTTAGATGTTATACTTTCTGAAGGTGGTAGGGGTATAAGTTTTCAGTTTCCAAAACTTTCCAAATAGTTGAATGAGGTACTGCTCTAGCTACTTTTCGCCTACTGGTACTGGGATCTGTAGCAACCATAGCCAAAATATTCTCTTCAACATCGGGATTTCTTACATATCTTTCCCGACTTATCCTTGTGTTACTATTGAAAGAACCAGTTTCGATTAGTTTTCGACAAATTCTTTAAAAAATCTTGCGATCAAGCGTTCTACGATTGGAAAATCGTTCTCTATAAATGCGTACAGCTAGTCTTGCATTTCTACTAGATTCACCAAATATTAATGTCATGTCCACCTTTTTTAAATTGGAATAATTTTCTATCATTTGACAACAGAGCAAAAACAACTACACTAAGTTAATAATTAGACAGACAATTAATATTTCGATAAAAACAATTGAAGGATATAACCTGTATTAGTAATTTTATTTTAACAATCGGAGTACACGATACTAAATATCTTACAAACGAATATAATCTATAATGAGGAAGTTGCATATAATTTTTTTTTTTTTTTGATGAAACACGTATCTAAAATACAGCGAAACTCTCTAAAAGTACATTTGTATAATGTAAAACCCCTTTAAAGTGAACAGTTAATTAGTAATTGATTATTGAAATATGGAATATAATTCAAAATACAAGGTTGGTGAAAACGTTCTCTGATTGGTGAAACCATATGTGACGTCAAGATTCTTTAAACAGAAACAGATCACATATGTAACACGCGAGCGGATACGAAGTAATAATTATTCATTTCGCAAACATATATATTTGTTTTCTATCAAATTTAAAATGTTGTTAATATGTATATATTTCTATTGGATTTTCTTTTTTTATTCATTAAGAAACCTAATACTATTAAAATTCATTAAATATTGTAATAATCATTCATATCCAAATATTTCATACAGATTTGAAATAAGTTAAATTTAAATAAAAACAAATTATTGGGTTATGGGGTTCAAAATTAAAGATTTTAATTCTTTTTTAGATACCTACATTTTAATTTCTACATCTAAAAATGTAAGTATGGATACACCAAATCCAAAGACGTGTCACAAAACAAATAATGCATTCATGCATTCAATGTTTGAAGTGGAAACAATGATTCTAATAAATAACATTAACATGTAACCGCTTATACTAGCATAACATCAATTAATTCAATTGAATAAAAATTATCGATTACATCTTAAAATTATTAAAAATAGTTTAGATACCAGTACGAATTTTAAATTTCCTAGGTAGGTAAGTCCTTAGTTTGAAGAGTTACGAAAAATTGTTTCAGACACAAAAAGTAAGTCTTACTGTGAACTATTACATTTCACAAAAAAATCCGTGGAGCCGGTTTTGAGAAAAAGTTGAAAACGCAAAATTGGCCGCCATTTTGTATTGAAACATCAGATAAAAACTATGTTCAAATAAAATTTGTAGTCCATTTTAAGTAGTTTCCAAAGATGTTTCTACTTTTGCCAAAAACTCTAGGTAGAAAAAATTATGAGATATCATATATACAAGAATAATCTTTAAATCGAAAATCGAAAATTACTCGGCAAATAAAAAATTTTCAAAGAGTAAAAAATATTTATTTTCGCGAGTTCTATTACACCCTTTCCGTTGGCCCATGCTAAAAAATTCGCTCTATATATTATATATATATATATATATATATATATATATATATATATATATATATATATATATATTTTTTTTTTTTTTTTTCCACGGTAGGAGTTCGTTAGAAGTTTATGCGGTTAGAAACAATTTAGAAGTCTAAATTTTTGGACTTAAGGGTTATTTAAGATTCTCTTTCATTCTAAAATATTTTCAAGGTCATGTTACTTTCAGTTATACCGAAAGTCGCCACTAACTTCCTTATTTTAAATGGAACACCTTGTATATTATTTTATTTTTGGATTCTTGACAAAATTTTAGGATAAGTCTTATAAGGGTTTCCTGTACCTTTTTTCAACTGTTTCTTAGATATCTTGATTTTTTCGGAAATCGGAGTATAAATAACTCGAATTTATTGATGTATACAAAGGGAGCATCGCGGTTTGTAAATAGCTTACGTTTTGTTGCGCACGCTATTTGTAATTAAATCTGAACAATTAAGTAAGAAAACTGAATAGTGGAAACATATCGAACAATGATTTACTATAATCATTAATTGATGAAAGAAAATTAGAAGCGTATTCAACTACACAAAGGTATAAAGAAAGATAAGGACAACAATAGAGAAGCAGTTCCAGGGTGCCGGTAGGTGACATAATCGGAAGAGCAGGCTCTAACCTATCTGGGGCCCCCTTATCATCGGTCAAAGAAACGCCAGCATTACATCATCAGTTGCAACGAAAATAACTAAGAACCTTGATTTCTCGAAACTTTACATTTGACCGTCACAGTTAAAGGAAAACAATCGTTAGCTCTGATAAGGATTTTGTTTGTTATGTTAGTTTTAAGAAGGTTATCTTATATTGTAGGTTTGATTTTATATGTATATATATATATATATATATATATATATATATATATATATATATATATATATATATATATATATTATCAGGGTTTTCCACGGTAGGAGTTAGTTAGAAGTTTATGTGGTTAGAAACAATTTAGAAATCTGAATTTTTGGACTTAAGGGTTATTTAAGATTCTCTTTCATTCTAAAATATTTTCAAGGTCATGTTACTTCCGGTTATACCGGAATTCGCCACTAACTTCCTTATTTTAAATGGAACACCCTGTATATTATTTTATTTTTAAATTCTTGACAAAATTATAGGATAAGTCTTATAAGAGTTTCTTATACCTTTTTTCAACAGTTTCTTAGATATCTTGAATTTTTTTAAAATTTTGAAAGATGTAACCCTACTTTCAATACTGCTTGTCTTACTTATTTTTGACTGATGGAAAGTGCTTCTGGAGTAGACAGAAGCATAAGAACTATGCTTTTGAAATACTCATTGACAATTGATTTATTGCATACAGGGTGTTCAATATTTGATGAACTATTAAACAATTTTCAAAGTTGAAAAACTTTGTTAATTCAAATGTGACACCCTGTATATTATTGGATGAATAGATGCAGCATTTAGTTATGCATCGTTTGGCCATAACATTACCTATACCTATTATTGACAATTTTCTTGTTAATTAATATTTTCTACTTTAATGTGATTTTTGACAGAAACTGAAATGTTTTTCAAAAATAACTACAAACTACACAAATTCTATTTTATTAACACAATGAAATAAAACAAGAAGATAACAAAATTGAGAGCATAATAACAAATGAAAAACATAAAACAATTATTTGAACATAACTAGAAGAAAAATGATAAAAAAGATAAAATGAATGATTACAAATGTTCCACATGACCGCCAATTTGATTTAAGCATTTTAAAACTCTATAATATACTCCTTGCGAAATAGATCGCCGAATTTTGTGTGGACACATACTATTGAATGCATTGCGAACACGATTTAGCAATTCCTCTCTAGTTTGAACTGGCCTAGAGTACACTAATTCTTTTATACGACCCCAGAGGTAAAAGTCCAGAGGTGTCAAATCGGGTGATCTCGGTGGGAAGTTCCAAGGTCCTTGTGGGCCAATCCACCGATTTTCAAACATCAATGTCAATTGTTGGTGTACAGCTATAGTGGAACGTGCGGGAGCACCATCCAGCTGATACCAACTGTTTGCCCTGTCACATGCAGGTAGAGTATTTAGAAAATCCATAACAAATCCACAGAGAATTTCAAGATATCTCGTCCCATTCAAATTTTCATCGTACTCTTGATATGCCACTCTATTATCCATAACTAAACAAAAAACGTTAAAACTAAATTGGAACTGGTGATTACGTTCTCTTGTTACATGAGGATTATCTTGTGCACAGTAGTGATTATTTCTGCGATTGAAAATTCCTTCTCTACTGAATTTTGATTCATGGGTCCAAATAATGTTGTGAAGAAATCTCGGATATTCGGTCATTTGTACAAGAATAAATTCACAAAAGTTAACTCGTCGTGCCTGATCACCAATATATAATCCTTGCACAGTTATTACCGAAAAAGGATGCATTTTATACTTCTTTAATATTCTGTGGGTTCATGTTTGTGAAATATCCAAATCCAGTGTAGCTGCTGTAATTGAAGTTCGTGGATAAGCGTGAAAATAAGCTAACACGTTCACCTCGTTAGCTTCATTATTACTGGCTTTAAATGCGTTCGAGTTGCCCTTATACTTCCAGTTGCAATAAATCGAGCTTCAATTCTTGCAAATTTTCCAGGTGTCATTAATGGTAGGTGTGGATACCGTTCGTTAAACAACCTGCATGTTCGCCTAACAATTCGTCCACATTCACCATGCGTGTAAAACAAATTTAATAAGTCATTGTTAGAATATCCTTGAATACATTCCATTATAAACAGTACTTAAAAAAAATACTTAAAAAATTACTAAATCACTTAAATTGTACTGATTTGACATTAAATCAACAACAATGTTTTAATGTGTGTCAAAATCAAGGCTCACTAGATTGTAGATTTGGAATTTTATCGGCTTTTATAAAAAATACGGAGTTATACGAGTTATAAAATGCTTAAATCAAATTGGCGGTCATGTGGAACATTTGTAATGGTTCATTTTATCTTTCTTATCACTTTTCTTCTAGTTATGTTCAAATAATTGTTTTATGTTTTTCATTTGTTATTATGCTCTCAATTTTGTTATCTTCTTGTTTTATTTCATTGTTTTAATAAAACAGAATTTGTGTAGTTTGAATTAAGTTCATTTTATTTTTGAAAAACATTTCAGTTTCTGTCAAAAATCACATTAAAGTAGAAAATATTAATTAACAAGAAAATTGTCGATAATAGGTATAGGTAATGTTATAGCCAAACGATGCATAACTAAATGCTGCATCTATTCATCCAATAATATACAGGGTGTCACATTTGAATTAACAAAGTTTTTTAACTTTGAAAATTGTTTAATAGTTCATCAAATTTGGAACACCATGTATGCAATAAATCAATTGTCAATGAGTATTTCAAAAGCATAGTTCTTATGCTTCTGTCTACTCCAGAAGCACTTTCCATCAGTCAAAAATAAGTAAGACAAGCAGTGTTGAAAATAGGGTTACATCTTTCAAAATTTTTGAAAAAATCAAGATATCTAAGAAACAGTTGAAAAAAGGTATAGGAAACTCTTATAAGACATCCTAAAACTTTGTCAAGAATCCAAAAATAAAATAATATACAGGGTGTTCCATTTAAAATAATGAAGTTAGTGGCGACTTCCGGTATAACCGGAAGTAACATGACCTTGAAAATATTTTAGAATGAAAGAGAATCTTAAATAACCCTTAAGTCCAAAAATTCAGATTTCTAAATTGTTTCTAACCACATAAACTTCTAACTAACTCCTACCGTGGAAAACCCTGTATATATATATATATATATATATATATATATATATATATATATATATATATATATTATATATATATATATATATATATATATATATATATATATATATATACAGTGTCCAGTTTAAGATGAAATGCATGGGATATTGAAACCGTTAGAGATACGAAGATGGTTAAATGGAGAAAAAGTTGCGTCATTATATGCCCAAGAAGTAACCATGGTTACATGTCAAAAATCCTTCCATTTACTAGACACAGGGTGACAACTGAAAATATGCGTTTTCTAAAAATCGCTATATCTTGTTTCTTGCAAGAGATACATCCACGATTTTTGCAGGATGGGGTAACAGGTAGCGAGGATTTCAAAATGATTTTGAAAAATCTAGGCCTACTAGATTTTGAGATAATGCACGCAACTTTCGATTTTCTTATGGACGCCATATTGGATTTTGCATTTTGAATTCTTCGTAAAAATGCTTTTCAACCATATATCATATGTTTATAATCTGCCAATGAGAAAGTGTCAAATTACACAATTAAATTTATTTCAAAGCAACCTTGACATATTATGTATTTTAATTAAATGAAAATTAATCTACAAATTAAACTAACTATTGAGAACAATATTATTGATTATTAACATAAATCATAATAATAAAAGTGACAAAAAACAACAAAAAATAAAATTTAATATTATACTGAATTTTACTATAAATTAATCAAATGCTCGAATAAACCTCCATTCTCCTGCAAACACCATCTGCATCGAGTTAGCACTGCATCACAAGAGTTCCTTATCATCTCCGGGTTAATTTTATTAACAGCTTCGATAACTGCATCACGTAATTCGTCCTCATTGTTATACTACTTTGAATAAACTTCGTTTTTAAATAGCCCACACAAAGAAATCAATGGAGAGAGATCAGGAGCTCTGGCCGACCATCTTATTGGTCCCTGGTTTCCTATCCATCCATTAGGATATTCCATATTTAGGAAATCTGTAATAATATGGGCACTATGTGCAGGAGCCCCATCCTGTTGGAAAATCATATTTCTTACTGTAGCAAGAGGAGCTCCATTATCCTTTCCGCTATTTGAGTTTGCAACAGGTTTAGATAGGTAGCAGAGGTCAAGTTCTCGTAATAAAAAGGGCCAATAATATGGGTACCAACAATACCTAACCAGACATTAAATCCACTTGTTGCCGCGTTTCACGGTATAAATGCGGATTTTGGTCCGACCAATAGTGGGTATTTTTCCTATTAAATAGGCCACAATTTGTGAATCTGCTCTATCAGACCACAAAATATTCTTGGTAAAGTCTGGATTTTCATTACATCGTTGGATAAACCATTGACTAAATTCCATCCTTCTTACATAATCCCTTCTCGCAGCCCTTGGACCGGTCTTTCACGATAAGGATGGTATTTATTACGTTTCAATATTACTCCCGCTGTTGATCGGGCAACTCCTACGTTGCTTTCAATTTCACGTAAGGATGAGCGGGCATTTTCAACTACAGCTTGTAATACAAGATTTTCATTGTTTTCGTTACTATTTTTGTTTCTCTTTACCTTAATGAAACTACCATGATTTATTAAATTGTCACGTATGCGGCTAAACATGCTTCTTCCTGGTTGGCGTCTCTCAGGATAATTATGAAAATACATCCCCGCAGCTCTATCACTATTTCTCCTACAGAGAATGAAACATTTTAACATATCGTATTTTTCACTATTTGAAAACGAGTTCATTTTTGGCTTATAACAGAACGTCAAAATTAAATGACGTTTGTACAAACGTAACTAACTATGGTAATTCAATTGCTTATAAACATGTCAAAGGTGTCAGCGCCTACTATTCTCTTGCAATAATTGAATAGATGGTTGATTGGCAAAGGCCTAGTTTGATATAAATTTAATTGTGTAATTTGACACTTTCTCATTGGCAGATTATAAATATCTGATATATGGTTGAAAAGCATTTTTTATGAAGAATTCAAAAATGCGAGATGATAAGGAACTCTTGTGATGCAGTGCTAACTCGATGCAGATGGTGTTTGCAGGAGAATGAAGGTTTATTCGAGCATTTGATTAATTAATAGTAAAATTCAGTATAATATTAAATTTTATTTTTGTTGTTTTTGTCACTTTTATTATTATGATTTATGTTAATAATCAATAATATTGTTCTCAATAGTTAGTTTAATTTGTAGATTAATTTCATTTAATTAAAATACATAATATGTCAATTGCTTTGATATAAATCTAATTGTGTAATTTGACACTTTCTCATTAGCAATTATAAACATATGATATATGGTTGAAAAGCATTTTTATGAAGAATTCAAAATGCAAAATCCAATATGGCGTCACAAGAAAATCGAAAGTTGCGTGCATTATCTCAAAATCTAGTACCTAGATTTTTTCAAAATCATTTTGAAATCCTGTTATTTACCCATCCTGCAAAAATCGTGGATGTATCTCTTGCAAGAAACAAGATATGCGATTTTAGAAAACCATATTTTCAGTTATCACCCTGTGTCTAGTAAATGGAAGGTTTTGACATGTAATCATGGTTATCTTGGGCATATAATGACGCAACTTTTTTCATTTAACCACCTTCGTATCTCTAACGGTTTCCAATATCCCATGCATTTCATCTTAAACTGGACACTATATATATATATATATATATATATATATATATAATAAAATCAAACCTATAATATAAGATAACCTTTTAAAACTAACATAACAAACAAACCTTATCAGAGCTAACGATTGTTTTCCTTTAATTGTGACGGTCAAATGTAAAATTCGAAAATCAAGGTTCTTAGTTATTTTCGTTGCAACTTATGTAATGCTGGCGTTTCTTTGACGATGATAACCCAATATTAACCTGCTCTTCCGATTATGTACCTACACCCTGGAACCGCTTCTCTATTGTTGTCCTTATCTTTCCTTATACCTTTTGTAGTTGAATACGGTCTAATTTTCTTTCATCAATTAATGATTATAGTAAATCATTGTTCGATATGTTTCACTATTCAGTTTCTTATAATTGTTCAGATTTAATTAGAAATAGCGTGCGCAACAAAATGTAAGCTATTTACAAACCGCGATGCTCGCTTTGTATACATCAACAAATTCGAGTTATTTATACTCCGATTTCCCAATTTGGGTCGATTATTGTCTATTATATTTATTGAGCACTATTTAAACGACAGTTAGTTACGGTTCTGAGACATAATACACGTTATCTTCATTTATTACGTCACTCTTTGTTGTTTTAGTAAGGAAGGTAATTTTCTAGTTCTTCTCTATCACCGTTAATTAATTCTCACCTGTAATTTTAACACTTTAGGGGGCAGCGTGACTGTACAAAGGCTTAGACTGCGAATTCTGAACGCTTATTTTTTATGCGACCCTTTCTGTTCGCTTACTTATCGCGACTGTTTGTGATCGCTTACTCTATGCGACCTACTCATGATTATAACAGCGTCATTTCCTTCCACCACATTAATGCACTTACAAATGCCGCGTATTTTAAATATTTTCACATTTAATATATAGATAACTTATTGAAAGGAACTCAAGCTTTTCATCTTAATATTAATTAAATTCAAATACAAATAAGCAATAACCATTCCTTTATTCAGAAAAATAGTACATAGCTATCTAATCTCCTATAATTTAGAGCGAAATCTTTATTTTTCTAAAGCTCCCGTTACATAATTAAGATATCACGACATCGATTTGAACTCGTAACACTCACAATCTTCGTCTTTTCTACCGCTTGACGTAATATGTTCTCCGTTACACACGATACTGGTTTCACCTGTACTCTCTCTATATGCATTTATATCCTTCCTTCCCCTCTATTTCTACCGTTAAGGTCACCTACGTGACCTCTAGAGTCACACTGCAATCTATTTCCACAGCCCTACCGTTTCGAGTCGTTCTTTCACGGATTTTTCCAAGGTTAACGGGATCACACCAATAACTGTGAAGGTTGTCCTCATGACCATTTAAAAGTAGGGATAATTACACATTCAGTATCGTGTTATTTCCAACAATGTCAGTATATCTGA
This sequence comes from Vesta saturnalis, assembly GCA_036346205.1. Taxonomy (NCBI): domain Eukaryota; kingdom Metazoa; phylum Arthropoda; class Insecta; order Coleoptera; family Lampyridae; genus Vesta; species Vesta saturnalis. Next base: position 893,990 of record JARFJB010002034.1, read on the forward strand.
TAACCCAGTACAAAATGATTGGTATGCTAGGAAGTGCTACCAACCATTACCACTTTTTATTCTGAGCGAGCATGTTAACTAATACCAAACTACATATATTTTGAAAAAAGGGACTACTGCCTTTTACGGCATTAGACGAGCTAAAGAATACATATGAAAATGTGCAGTGGAATACTGAATGGTTTACCAACCTGGATAAACGAATTCGCTACTTCCACCATCATGCCTTCATGGGTAATTTAGGATATTATTCACACACATTTGCCCTTCATACTCGTTATCATCTCGCTGGTGATATGCATTTATGCTATGAGTGCTACAAAGCATTGCAACCAAATGACTACCGACTTATTGACCTCCATACACATATGGGTAGATGAGTCGCAATTTACCACATTTCACACCAAGAATACTGGTGGTCATCGTGTAGAGCACCCATAACAATGCTACTCGAGGTATATGAAGATGATTCATGCATAATCTGCGGTATAGTGTACTATTTGGGTGATTAATTTTTTATAATGCATATATTGCATATAATAAATTATTTCCGGTATAGTGTACTATTTGGGCGATTAATTTTTTTATAATGCATATATTGCATATAATAAATTATTTCCTGTTAGTATCTGACTGTGTTCTACGGTGAGAAGATGTGCGACGTGCCGCCAACCTTTTATTATCTTCAGTATTACAATTCTTTCGATAAACGTGTATTTACGTATCGAACATCGTCTGGAGTTCACTCACCTTCATCGCTTGCAACAGCAGGGTTTACTTCCACATCTTCAGACGATACGGTTGAATGCTTCATGTGTGGAGTTTGAATTAACCGAGGTTAGCCATCGGACACTCTACGCAGGTGTAATGATACAGAAGTGGACTTGCACTTGTACTAAATCAATGTGTTTTACTCCTAGAGAAAATCATATATCTGAATAGTACACTGATTGCATTGTACATACAACAAATAGATATATTAACACATCATTTTATTTTTTCTATTGTGTTGATGGTTAAAAGTGTGCTATCACACAATCGAAATACTTTTTTGAGCTGGTCTTGGTGAATTGAAATATAGATGTGTGTATATGTAGGACGCACATCTAGCCTTGAGGGTGTGTAACCTTCAAAATGCGTGAGGTACGAATGACCTACCAATAGCGAGGTGGGACCTTGGGGGGAATGGTGCACACGATTGACTTTGTAATTGTGTAATCTTGGGGAAGTGGGGCCTTGGGAATGTAGGGACCTTGAGAATGTGGAATTTTGGAGTTGTGGTGTGTTCCGAAAGTATCCAATCTTACCTACTGGCTACGTCTTTAGCCTTATGATATTATACAAGTGCAACAGCTTACGTTGAGTAACCGGTGTCTGAAGCTGTAAATGTTTAATTTTTATTTAGCTTCTCTTTTACATATTTTTTTTACTCATAAATTACTGTTTTATTCGACTTATGTTGAAGACAAAAATAATAAACAAAAAATAATATAGAAATAACGTTGGCGTCTTATTTTTGGACTAGTATTTTTAATTTCCATTGCCTTCTTGTTAGACTTTGTTGGTTCGTAATACATGTACATACTGAAAAACTTTGCAGTATGGTTGCCAAATGTTTATGGATATTTAACTTTTTCTTAACAAAAATATATGCAAGACAGGATATCGTTTATCTAAATTTATATTCCTGTATTTACACATTGCTTCGACGAAAAAAATTTTTATCATAAAAAACATGATATTCCACTTTTACTCTACATTTAATCACAATGATATATGAGAACAGCGGCTAGATACAGGCTTTCATTGATTATAATAGGTAATACATTTATTTTGCCAAAGGTCGAGTACTAAATTAAGTATCCTCATAGCCAGATTACTTTGTTTAAACGTGATTATTAATGTAGCACATTAACCGTAAATTCTACTGCTTAAGTTTTTAGATGTAATTTCTATGTACAAAATTTTTGAATACCAATAAAATCTTTTCAGGAAGGAATTAAGACCTTTTTGCTGTGTCCGTTCCACAAAATACGTGCGAAAGGGATAAGATTTAGCCGATAATTCATTAAGGCTTTGTTACTTCCCATGATAAAAAAAAGGAAGGAGAAACGGACACGTTTTTCGTACCCTCTCCGATGGTGAGGGCAGACTACTTGATCTTTCCACTTCTTATGTTTAGCATACATACATTACGTATGTGGCATGTGGATGGTCAGATAGATCAGAAGTAATGGAGTTAGGCTTCTGAGGTGGAAGATACTACCCTAACATTGGCCTAAATAGCCGCACATGTGCGTATACGCAGTGACCATGTGTATGAGGAAAACCCTCTGAAAAAAACTCATACAGTGAAGACGTTAACGGGAAGATGATAATGAACTTTAACCAAAAAGGGTCTGTCCGTCTACACCAGTGATATTCGTCCATATCGGAATGATCTTTTCTGTAAATGTCTTTTCTACATTACTTTTTTTAGCGAAAACAGACATTTACGCTTGAAAGTAAAATATTTTAAATCCTTATCTTATCTACTATTTACTTACCTCCTTAAATACATATATAAGTAGTAGAAGTGCATTAAAGTGAAATTAAAAATGGGCATTCGTACAATTTCGAAAGACTTGGAAAAAGTTGCTATTGAAGAATTAAATGAAAATCCAGACAAAAATAAGGAGCATCTGGAACATTTTAGAAAATGGTTAAGTGAACAACCACATTTAAATGCGAGAACAGGTATGTTTCACTAACAATTGTATATGTAGTTATAATGTTGTACTTGACTGCACTTCAGTTTAAAAGTTTTAACAACGATACGTTATTTTTAAATGTTTTATATTTAGACAAACGAAAAGCTATCACCCAATATTTTTAACTTTTTTCACATTATCCCAATGGTTACGTTTACGTGTATATTTAAGTAAGTCCACTTTCGGTAATTAGTGATAGTATCATTTAAAAACTTTTTTTTTGAACGTTTGTTTGTTTGCTTCCTTTGAGGAAATTCGTGGCCACACATTATTAAAATCAAATTGAGAAATTAGGGGAATACTGTAGTTCAGGAGATATATCCAAAAAAATCTGTAATTGTCATTATATAACTAAAGCAATTATTCGTAGTAAATATAAAGTATAAAATCAACGTAGGTAATTATTCATCTAATTTACAGAATGCGACACAATAAGAGAAACTGAGCCCTCCGACTCGAAAAACCATACCACGGTTTATTTTCTGTCGAGTCATCTAAACATGTCAAATTTAAATACAATCTCTATTCAAGTTTTTGAGTTATTGAGCCCAAAGAAATATCGCACTTTCCCATCTTACTCCAATCAGAGAATCTACTTTCACCAAAAATCACTGGAAACCACATTTTGGTCGTAACTACGTATATGATATTAGTAGTACCCGAGCACATCCTCTCTATTTTTTTACGTCACAAGCCCCGCCCCCTGGGACACCTTTTGCTCCAATTGTTTATACGCCCACGTGGGAGGCGTATATTTGAAGGGTGGGGTCGACTTCTTTTCGGGGGCCATTTTCAACCCTTGGGCGGAGTTGAGCCCCTAATTTGGTTGTATTAAGAGCCTTTTTGGCTGTATACCCCTTGAAGGTTAGGCAATTGCGCACACATGCAGTGTTCTATTGGAAGGTGTAAGATTAGGCCACGCCCCACTTTTAGCTGATTGGTCATACTAGCACCCGCCACCCTGGCTTCTGATTGGTCCTTAGTCCCACTACTCAGCCGCTGTGCTCTGATTGGAGGACTAAGTCTCTGCATTCTGATTGGTTATGACGGGAAATTAGAAAATGTTTTTAGTAATAAAGAGGTTCTTGTAAGATACGTCTAGAACCATCACTGGGAGCTGGTCCTGCGCGGGAAATTTGAAATTGTTTTTAATAGTAAAGTGGTTCTTGTAAGACACGTGTAGATCTTCAAAACTTGTTCTCGAGCCTTCGCCCCCTGTCGCGGCCCCCTGGTTGGTACTGGTATGGGGCCTTAACCTTATATATAAGTGCAAAAACCAGCTCTTGGGCCTTGGCTCCGATCGTGGCCCCCTTGGTGCAATTGTATGTAGGTTCTAACTTAATCTTACAGGTAGGTCTTCTCCCCGTCATGCAAAATTGTATTCTAATAAGGTGGTCCTAGCCTTGTAAGACAGGACCCGTATCAAGGCATGCGCCCTGGTCCCTTTGAGTTAAAATTGATTTTAGCGCCATCTAGTGGCGTATCGACTAAAAAACATTTTCTATAATAGAAGTTGATCATGCACACCTCTCTATTGCACTATCTCTCTCTCTCTCTCTCTCTCTCTCTCTCTCTCTCTCTCTTTCGGCTATTTCCCACACACAAACATATCAATTAATTAATTAATCAATCAATCTCAAACAAATCATGCTCGACCAAATCAGTTAGATCAATCTCAATCAATCAACCGAAATTATGTCTTACAGTTCAAAACTGAATACATTAAAGTCTAATTAAATATGAAGTGAAACAATAAATAATTTCTACCCTAATGCAATGATGCTTTATATATAGGCAGATTCTCTCTTTCTAAACAGGCACTTATTCATTCCAAAAATTATGTCTGATTTATTTGCATGTCCAATTACACACACACAAAATTGTTTCATAGAAGCGTATCCATTAACAGGCATAAAAACCAAACTGATATAATGGAAATAAAAGGGAAAATGTTTTAATGGTTTTATCATTATACGCGAATTAACAATAACCAAGTTTAAAATCTACGAATACGTACCACCTATTTGCAGACCTGACCTTATGGCGCCATCCTACAAGACTAATAATCCACTATAAAAATGTTTGTCGACATTTTTGTTAGCAATATCAAGTAAAAAGCATATATATTAAAAATAATACGTTTACCTTTAAGTTGTTCTAATAATAACCGTATGTTGAAATGAAATATTTTTTATACAACGTATCCACATATAGTCTCACTAAAAGATCTAAAAATTATTAGCAGAAATAATAAAAATTTCTACACGATGCTTTTTTATACGGATATGTCCTCTCTTCCATGCAAACATGATTTATCTGTATTCTCAACAGCACACTCACACACTCACGCACAGCACACGCACGCACACGCCACCACACACGCACACACAACACACACACAACACACACACACACACACACACACACACACACAACACACACACACACACACACACACACACACACACACACACACACACACACACACACACAACACACACACACACACAACACACACACACACACACACAAACACACAACACCACCACACACACAAACACACACCACTCACCACACGCACACACACACACACACCACACGCAACACACCACACACACACACACAGAAAGACAACAACAACACAACACACACACACACACGCACGCACAACACAACACAACACACACAGACACAGACACAGACACAGACACAGACACAGACACAGACACAGACACAGACACAGACAACACAGACACAGACACAGACACAGACACAGACACAGACCAGACACAGACACAGACACAGACACAGACACAGACACAGACACAGACAACACGACACAGACACAGACACAGACACAGACACGACACAGACACAGACAACAGACACAGACACAGACACAGACACAGACACAGACACAGACACAGACACAGACACAGACACAGACACAGACACAGACACAGACACAGACACAGACACAGACACAGACACAGACACAGACACAGACACAGACCAACAGACACAGACACAGAACACAGACACAGACACAGACACAGACACAGAAAGACACAGAACAGACACAGACACAACACACACACCCAAGGCCAGGCCCAGGCCAACACAGCAACCAGACACAGACACAGACACAACACAACACAGCACAGACACAGAACAGACACAGACACAGACAAGACAAGACGAACAGCAAGACGAACAGGAACAGGAACAGGACAGAACAGGACAGGAAACAGGACAGGGAAC
>JARFJB010002035.1:0-110000 GCA_036346205.1 Vesta saturnalis
ACATTTATCTGTGTGACACTTGCTTCCAACCTAATACTTTTTACAAATGTAGCAGATAAATAAAAGTTTTCAGGATATTTTTATTTCAATAATAAGTAAAATTTATATATATATTACATTATCGGTAAGGCACCAAAAGTATACCAGGACAGTAACTAAGACATAAATTGTCCTACCTTATGATTAGTTGAATGATATATTAGCAATGAAAATATTCTTAAGCTTGAAAACAACTAAAATGCATACGACTGAAACAATCAAGAAACACTTTTAGGTAGAGGGTAATCTATAAAAGTTAATATGGCCATCGGTTAGGAATAGGAATTATATTATCAATTTATTAGTTATTAATTCAAAAAAAAACGTTCATTAAAGGAATGCATAGTAAAAGGTTACTCTTTAATGTATATAAAACCTTATGTAAGCTTTAAATTATCTAATTCAATGAAGTATACTAAAGTAGATTTTACATATAATTAAAAGCGTGTTTACAATGTTATTTAAGCAACATCTTAACAAAAATATTGCACACGTTATCCAAATACGAATGCTGATGAATGCAAGCCTATTGTATCCCTTTAACACAATGAAAACTATTCATATAAAAACAGTCAGGTCTCCTTATCCTGCAACATTAAAACTATAAATCGATTTTCTTAACCTTTTATATAAAAATTACATCAAATTAACTCCATTTCTATACTGCAAGCTGTCACTGTTTACTCTTTTAAGTCCAAGGGTAGCCAATTTAGGAATAGGGCTGACATTTAATTTTTAGGTTCTTGCAAAAAAATCAATTTAAATCTCCTTATACAAAGGAAAGTCATTGTATTTTTCATTATAACGCTTTACTAATAAATTTTAGTTCACATATGCATAAGCGCCATTTAATGATTAAAAACAATAACGATCTGCATTAAAACCAGTAAATTGCTTTTATTTAGGGATCATTTTACTGCCATTGATCTTTTCTTCTTTTATACGTTGTATATAGGCCAATTTAAAGCCCAACGTACGGCAGGGGTTCCATTTCCTTATGGGAGATTTCGGTAAAGGTGGATATCGAACCACACCAGATATGCAAGCCAATAAGGAACCATTATGGGAGAAGAGAATACCGAAAACCGTCTCTTTAACTTTTAAAGTCTTTATTTTTTAATGATACAGTTACTTAAACCTAATACAATTGTGAGATACTTATAACAACACATAGCAGCGTCTTTTCTTCTTCTTTAAAATAGGTATTTAAACTCATCCTTCCCAAAATTTCATGTTTTACTACACTATTTTACATATTGCTAATACGCAGCTTCATCATTTTTGTTTTCACTATATAACACTCCAAATCGAGTTTTATTTCTTTTACTTGTTTTATTAATGTCTCCAACCTCTTCTTTCGCTCCTCCACACTGCTTTTTCTGTACTTTCTACCTTACGTACTACTACTTTCGTCATTGCTGCTAATCAAGAGTCTACTGTGCACACAATGGGGACTTTTAAACCCTAACAATCATGGTTGCCAACACTACTTTCTATTCTAGCTTTTTCAAACATAGTCATTCTTCTCAAAAGCGACGCAGAATTCATCATTTTCTCGGGGTCAGAATTGCACCCTAGATGATAAGCCTCGTTGACACAGTACCTATAACTATTGAAAAGCTACCCTTTACCCCTAAAAGTAGGTGATTTATAGAAACTACCACCTTGGCCCATAAACCCCAAAGTAGGTGATTAGCTTTTTCTATGATATAAACTAGTTCTACTTTCAGATTGTACTTGACCTTCCCACGAATTGGGATTTCTAACCCCTCACAACCATATTCCATGTCTAGATTTCTAAGATAAATGGATCTGACCTAGTTCAATTTAGCCTCAGCTATTAGGCTCTGAGGGGAAACCTGTGTTGAGTGACGGCTCCCTGTTTTGGGAAACGGTTATCTGTCTTTGGGGGAACATCCTGGCGGACCATAGTATGAGCCCACGCTTATTAGCATAGACCCCCTTCTTGTTTCCATGACTCGTTTAGAATTGGTCCTGCTACATTTCGATCGGATGATGTCGGGTAAGATCGGCCTGTAGGACATATGGTCTTGAAAATTTCTTGGAGACCTTGAGAATTTCCAACAACCAGATACTGTAAGCATAACGTTTAACCAATGCAGGAACCTTGATAAACATTCAGTATAGACAACAACCCTCTTGTTTCCACGAACTGATTCTATTGCTAGAATTCAGTAATAGGAACTCTTATTTGCTATTTCCTAGAATTTTACCTCCAAGGAATGTTAAAAGTTGACTTGTTGACCTAGATGGATAGGCTGGACCATAGAAATAGTTTGCATCAGAGGGCTTTTATATAAAATAATACACTTAAAATAATAGCATTTTATTGTAAATATTACAAACTTTTCCTCCTTTACTTGTAAGCACACACATTTTATGAAACCTTTACTGATATTGTCTTACATAGTTATTATATAAAAGTGTACATTCGTTAAAGCACAATTACAGGTGATTTGTGTATGAAAGAAACAAGTTGTTTTCATTTTGGGTAAAGATGGTTTCTTCAATTTCTATAACTGACTGTCTCAACAGTTTTCGAATGTAATCGGCTTTTTTCTCGCCCTTTAACGTACACATCATCGTTACCGATATTAGTTCACGAAGTATATGTGGAAAGAGATGTGTAGAGGTATATCCAGATCCCCATTTGATGCAGTGATGATTATTGATTAACCAAACAGCTTGTCGTTGAAATTCTACATCTAAGAGGTGCCAAGGAAATGGTGGTTTGAACACAAATGGGCAGCTTGATTTCCATTGTATATTGCTAGCTCTTTGGGTGTAAATACATGTTTTGTCGTTTTGAATCCTGTACATCAACTATCAATATCGTCTCTGTAGCGTGACCCCGCAAAACATATGCACAATTTTCAAAACACAATTTTAGAATTTTAAATGCACAAGAGCGCATGTGTAGTTAAACCGCACAATTCGACATTTCTTTATGCAAGTGTCATACATCTATAACTTCTCTTCACAGCACTTTAGGTTTACAAAATTATTCATCCCTATATAGATGCACCAGTTGCATTCTGGTTTAAAGATGGATCGACAGGATTGGGACCTTGAAAATTGTTCTCTGAATTGTAATATGACGTGACCTTGACAAATGGTGGAGGTAGCTACGTCTCTTCAAAAGAACACCATATTCACAACACTTTATTTTTTTATCATCATATATTATTACAACAGGATGAAGTATCCGGCAGTAAACATCGTTCCAGGAGTGATTTTATTGCTGCTTGCATGACTTTTCCACAACTAAACACTAATTTCGAAATGAGCATGTTTACATATGGTTGGATGCACTAAATGTTATGTTTATCGTTTTTCCGACTGCACCCAGACTACTCATGAATACATCCTTTGTGTTTAGCATCGTTTTAAATTCTTCAATTCGATTTTCTTCTTTGAAATACTCGTAAAAGCGCTGAGGTAAAACACATTTAAACTCCTCTGTTTCTAACACTATACGTTCACCATACTGTATTGATTACTGTAACATTAATAACTTTATATTTTTCGATATCTCTAGGTCACATGTATTTTATAGAGTTTGCAATAGGTGCTTTGGTTTAACCCTGCTAATTCCATGTTTAACAACTTACTAACTGACTGATCTCACTGTTACTTATATATCCCTGAAGCATCGACTTGAACAATGGATCGCCTTTGTTCTTGATTTCTAGAATTGAGGTGTGGCTGGATAATAATCTATCTTTAAAAATTATGACGGAACAATGGATCGCCTTTGTTATAAGAAGTGTGACCTTGAAATGTTGTAAGTATAGACATTGAAGCGTCGGCTTAAACAATGAATCGTCTTTTGTTCTTTAAAATTGATTTCAGAATTGAGGTGTATTTTATAACTCGGTCGGAACAATGAATCATCTTATTATTTTCTCAGAGGTGTGCCTTGAATTCTCGAATTAACTTTGAAATTTACGTAACTGTATAATTAAAAGATTTTAATTTGAGTTTTGCATATAAGTTTAAGAGATGTAGGTTTGTAATGAGTCACGGAATGTCTCAAAGTAAAAGGATCACAGATCCTGATATGAAGGCTTTAAGGAAAGCTGAATGTATGGCTAGTAAACATTATAATGAAGCGATGAAAATACCTATTAGGAAAGATGATGATGTCTTGTGGACCACATTAAACGAGAATCAGTTGAAGGAAATTGAATGTGAAAACAAATAATAAATAAAATAGATATGATCCAGCAAAGGTATTACAAAATGTTAAGTACATCAAACTTCCCTAATATGTATATTTACTTAAATCGATCTTTATCTGTATATATAGATGAATATTGTGGTTAATAAACTATAAGTTTTATAAAAAAATATTTTACTTGTTAGATGACCTAATCAGTCTGAACAATGCATCGTCTGTGTTCTCAGAATTTCAGAAGCTATGACTCAACAATGAATCGCCTTTGTTATCAGAGGTGTGGCCTTATAAGCATAGACTTTGAAGCGTTTCTTGATTTCCCAGAATTGAGATGTATTTAGATAACAATCTATTTTTTAGAAATTATAACGGAATAATGGATCGTCTTTGTTCTCTCATGTGACCTTGAAAATTATAAACATAGACTTTGAAGCGTTGGCTAAAATAATGGATCGCCTTTGTTCTTGATTTCTTAGAATCGAAGGGTATTTAGATAACAATCTGTTTTTATAACTCGACCAGAACAATGAATCACTTGCATAGACTTTGAACAATGGACCCCTTTGTTCTTGATTTCCTAGAATTGAGGTGGGTGGTGCTGGATAACAATCTATTTTAGGAATCAGAACGCTTATGTTCTCTCGTGTAACCTTGGGGAAACGGTTACCTATGTTGAGAAACAGCCATCTGTTTTGGAAAACGGACCTCTGTTTTGGGAAACAACCCTGTTTTGGAAACGTTACCTGTTTAGACCACTTGAGGGCACTGGGAGGCGTGACATTGCTTTGTAATAAGTCTCGAACAATGTCTCAAAGTAGATCCTGATATGAAGACTTTTAAGGAAGCTGAATGTATGGCTAGTATACAATATAATGAACCTATTAGGAAAGATGATGTGGTACATTAAACGAGAATCAGTTGAAGGAAAATTGAATGTGAAAACAAATAGTAAATAGATATGCTCCAGCAGAGGTATTACAAAAGTGACTATATCCCATAATACTTAAATCGATTTTTTATCTGTATATTGTGGTAGTCTTATAAAAAATATTTTACTTGTTAGATGACCTAATCAGTCTGAACAATGCATCGTCTTTGTTCTCGGAATTTTAGAAGCTGACAGAGCCAAAACAATGAATCGTCTTTGTTCTTTTACCTTGCAAATTGTAAGCATAGACTTTGAACAATGGGCCCCTTTATTCTTGATTTCAGAATTTCAGAAGCTATGACTCAAACAATGAATCGTCTTTGTTCTCTCATGTGGCCTTGTAAACATAGACTTTGAAGCGTTGACAATGTCTTTGTTATTGATTTCCTAGAATTGAGATAACAATCTATTTCTAACTGAACAATGAATCGTCTTTGTTATCAGAGGTGTGACCTTATAAGCATAAACTTTAAATCGTTGACAATGGTTCACCTTTATTCTTGAAAGAGATGTATTTAGATAACAATCTATTTCTAACTGAACAATAGATCGTCTTTGTTCTCTCATGTGACCTTGAAAATTGTAAGCATAGACTTTGAACAATGCATCGTCTTTGTTCTTGATTTCTAGAATTGAGATAACAATCTATTTTCAACCTGAACAATGGAATGTCTTTGTTCTTTAACCTTGAAAATTGTAAGCATAGACTTTGAACATCGTCTTTGTTTTGATTTCCTGGAATTGAGATGTGGAATCTCGACCTGAACAATAGACCGCCTTTTTGGGGAAACGGTTGCGAAACAGCTATCTGTTTTGGGAAACGGACCCCTGTTTTAGGAAACGGCTACCTGTTTAGGAAACGGCTACCTGTTTTAGGAAACGGGTACCTGTTTTTAGGAAACGGGTACCTGTTTTTAGGAAACGGCTACCTGTTTAGGGGAATGGCCACCTGTTTAGGGGGCGTGGCTTTGAAACATGCATCTCAGGGCTCTTGATTTCCTAGAATTGAGATGAATGGATCGTCTTTGCAGAGGTGTGACCTTGTAAGCATAAACTTTAAATCGTTGATAATGGATCGCCTTTATTCTTGAAAGAGATGTATTTAGATAACAATCTATTTTTTATAAATCAACCAGAACAATGAATCGTCTTTGTTCATTTACCTTGAAAATTATAAGCATAGACTTATTTCTCAGAATTGAGATAACAATTTATTTTTATAACTCGACCAGAAGAATGAATCGCTTTTGTTCTTTTACCTTGAAAATTGTAAGCATAGACTTTGAAGCGTTTCTTGATTTCCTAGAATTGAGATAACAATCTATTTCTAACGGAACAAGAGATAGTCTTTGTTCTTCATGTGGACCTTGAAAGCATAGACTTTGAACAATGCATCGTCTTTGTTCTTGATTTCCTAGAATTTCAGAATGACTCAGCCAAAACAATAGATCATCTTTGTTCTCTGACCTTGAAAGCATAGACTTTAAACAATGGGCCACCTTGTTTCTCAGAATAGGGCGGCCTCGAAACATGCATAGACTTGTTTGAGGGCAATGACCTTCAGGACAATCAACAGTCTAGTAACTTTTCTAGTGACTTGAAGGACGTGCAAGCATGACCTTAAAGAGGCGGTTACTACCACGAGGTGGCCTTGAAGATGATGACCTTGATAAACCATGTACGTGCATGACCTTGAGCAGAAACACTGTAGAAAAGTATAGTAGAAAAGTGATCCAGGATCTGTATAGTATATAGGGACACACACACACACAAACACAACACACAACACAGACACAACACAGACACAGACACAGACACAGACACAGACACAGACACAGACACAGACACAGACACAGACACAGACACAGACACAGACAGACACAGACACAGACACAGACTAGACACACAGACACAGACTACAGACACAGACACAGACACAGACAGACAACAGACAACAGACAGACACAGACACAGACACAGACACAGACACAGACAGACAGACACAGACACAGACACAGACATAGACAAGAACAGACACAGACATAGACACAGACAAGACTAGACACAGACAAGACAAGACACAGACACAGACACAGACAAGACAAGACAGACAGACACAGACATAGACAAACAAGATACACAGACAGACACAGACAGACAGACAGACACAGACAAGACACAGACATCAGACACAGACACAGACACAGAACACAGACACAGACACAGACACAGACATGACACAGACACAGACAAGACACAGACAACAGACACAGAACAGACACAGACACAGACACAGACACAGACACAGACACAGACAACAGACACAGACACAGACACAGACACAGACAACAGACACAGACATGACAGACAGACATAACAACAGACATAGACAAACAGACACAGACACAGACACAGACACAGACACAGACAAGACAAGACAAGACAAGAACAGACACAGACTAGACACAGACACAGACAGACACAGACACAGACAACAGACACAGACACAGACACAGACACAGACACAGACACAGACACAGACACAGACACAGACAGACACAGACACAGACACAGACACAGACACAGACACAGACACAGACACAGACACAGACACAGAACAGACACAGACACAGAACAGACAGACACAGAAAAGACAGACACAGAACAGACAACAGACACAAACAGACACAAACAGAACAGACTAGAACAGACACAGAACAGACACAGACACAGACACAGAAAAAAGACACAGACAAGAAACACAGAAAATTAAAGACACAGACACAGACACAGAAAGAAAAACAAGACACAGACACAGACAGACAAGACACAGAACAGACAAACAGAAAGACACAGACACAGACAAAAAGACACAGACAACGAACAGAACAGACACAGCATAAACAGAACAACAGACACAGACACAGAACAGACACAGACACAGACAAAGACAAGACAGAAAACAGACACAGAACAAACAGACAACACAGACACAGAACAGACAAGACACAGACACAGAACAGACACAGACAAACAGACAAGACACAGACACAGACACAGACAGACAAGACACAGACACAGACAAGACATAGACACAGACACAGACACAGACAAAAGAAACAGACATAGACAAGACACAGAAACAGACAGACACAGACACAGACACAGACAAGACACAGAAACAGACACAGACAAACAGACAAACAACAGACAAACAGACACAGACACAGACACAGAATCAACAACACAGACACAGAACACAGACACAGACAAGAACAGACACAGACAACAATAACAAAAACACAGACACAGACACAGACACAGAACACAGACACAGACAAGACACAGACACAGACAAACACAGAAAAACAGACAAGAACAGAACAGACACAGACAAGACAGAACAGACACAGACAAGAAAGACACAGACAAACAGACATAAAGACACAGACACAGACACAGACAAGAACAGACAAGACATAACAGACACAGACAAGAACAGACACAGACATAGACATAGACACAGAACAGAACAATAGACACAGACACAGACACAGAACAGACACAGACACAGACACAGACACAGACACAGAACAGACAAGACACAGACACAGACATAGACACAGACAAGACAGCACAGACAGACAAGACAAGACATAGACAGACACAGACACAGACAAGAACAGAACAACACAGACACAGACAGACACAGACAAGACACAGACACAGACACAGACACAGACAAGACACAGAATAACAAGACACAGACAAGACAAGACACAGACACAGACACAGACACAGACACAGAACAGAACAGACACAGACACAGACACAGAACAGAAGACAGACACAGACACAGACACAGACACAGACAAGACACAGACAAGACAAGACAAGACACAGACAAGACACAGACATAGACAAGACACAGACACAGACAACAGACATAGACACAGACACAGACACAGACACAGAACAGACAAGACAAGCAGAACAGAACAGACGACACAGACAAGACAAGACAAGACAAGACAAACAACAGAACAGACAAACAGACATAGACACAGACACAGACACAGACACAGACACAGACAAACAGACAAGAACAGACACAGACACAGACAAGACAGACAAGACACAGACAAGACACAACAAGACAAACAGACACAGACACAGACAGACAACAGACAAGACACAGACAACATAGACACAGACACAGACACAGACACAGACACAGACACAGACACAGACAAGACACAGACACAGACATACACAGACACAGACACAGACAAGACACAGACACAGACAGACACAGACATAGACACAGACACAGACACAGACACAGACAAGACACAGACAGACATAACAGACACAGACACAGACACAGACATAGACACAGACATAGACACAGTACAGACACAGACACAGACACAGACACAGACATAGACACAGACACAGACACAGACAGACAGACACAGACATAGACACAGACACAGACAACAGACAGACAGACACAGACACAGACACAGACATGACACAGACACAGACACAGAGACATAGACATAGACACAGACACAGACACAGACACAGACACAGACACAGACACAGACACAGACACAGACACAGAACAGACACAGACATAGACACAGACACAGACACAGACAGAACACAGACACAGACACAGACACAGACATAGACATAGACATAGACACATAGACACAGACACAGACAAGACAAGACACAGACATAGACATAGACATAGACAGACATGACATAGACATAGACAAGACATAGACACAGACAGACATAGACACAACACAGACACAGACATAGACACAGATACAGAAACAGACACAGACACAGACAAACAGTAACACAACAAACAGTATCACATGACACAATATATGACACAGACACAACACAACATAATACAGACATAGACACATACACACAACACAGACAACAGACACAACATAACACATAAAATACAAAAAATATACAACAAGACACAGACATACAGTATACAAACAATACACAGACACAACACAGATATAACATAACACAACACAGACATAATACAAACAATATTTCAAACATACGAACAGACACAAACATTTACAAAACAAAATATATATATATATTTATATTATTATATTAATATAATATATATAAAATTATATAAATATATAAATATAATATATATATATATAAATATAAAAATTAAAAAAAATAAAATATTTTAAATTTATATAATATTTATTTTAAAAAATTATAAATAATATATATAAAAAAAAAATATTATATAATATATATTTATTAAATATATTAATAACAACAAAAATATAAATATATATAATTTATATATAAATTTATAATATAATAACAATACCCATATACAAAAAAATATATATATAATAAAAATATTTTTAATTATATAAAATTTAATATATATATAAATATATAAATTATTATATAAATTATATAATAATATATATATATATATATATATATATATTTTTATATATATATTTTTTATATATATTTTTTTTTATTTATTATAATATATTTATATTTATTTTTTATAAAAAAAAAATATAAAAAAAAAATATATATAAAAAATATATATTATTATAAATAATTTATTATATAAAAAATATTATATATATAAAAAAAATATTTTTTTAAAATAATTTAAAATAATATATAAAAAAATATAAATATATATATATATATATATATATATATATATATATATATATATATATATATATATATATATATATATATATATATATATATATATATATATATATATATATATATATATATATAAAAATATATAATTATATAATAATATATAAAAAAAAAAAAAATAAAAAAATATAATAAAAAACAAAAAAAAAAAAAAAAAAAAAAAAAAAAAAACACACACACACACACAAAAAAAAAACACACACACACAATTACATTATACTAGTAAGCACAAAAGGCGCTTTGAATAAACATGACCTTAACTGGGTCAAAAATAAACTACGTAATGTTAAAATCTGTATAAAGTGTAAATAATAAAAAAATGAATGAATCCCTTTTTATTCAATTACTCAAACAGGGTTGGAGGTCTAGTCTATACGAGTGACGGCGTATCCTCACATTAAACCCCAAATACTTTCTTCTAATCAGAGAATTGACATGGCCTCGAGCCACCAAACGGCAGCAGCTATTGAACACAGCCTATTGGACATCAACACCACCAGCTTTTCAATTCACCACCACCACCGCCAGAAGAAGTTACAGCAAGTCTTCTGTAAACTATAAGGATTTACGCCCCTTATAGGAAAGAAGAAACATAACGACAAATCAAGCTTTATAAATAAGAAACAACACAAGATCAAAGCGAAAATGGAAAGATAAACAAATTGGCCAACAACCAAAATGAAATTGGCAAGGCTATGGAGAAGATGTTTACAAATATGAAGAAAGATGCGGCCACGGAAGAACAAGGTGTACATTAATGAACGTCAATGCATTGGAAACATGGTGGAAGATGCGAACAGCACACATAATGAAATATCCAAACGAGATAATGACTCCACACATCAGAATACTTGGGTAAACTATACAATCACATTAAGAACTATCTGACAGAACTGGAAAAGAAGCTAACAATCACCTCGAAAGAAGACGATAGAGTCGACAAAGAACAAGAACAGCGATTGAAACGACCAGAGACAAGAGAGATACAACTAGAAGTAGAAGAAAGATTGAAGAAAGAAGAAAACACGGTCCAACTTAAGTTATGGCAAGACAGGATTCAGCGTCAATGGACTGCAATTGAAGAACTGCACGAACACATCAATGTACATGAAACAAAACATCAGGACAACTATTTTTCAAACACGAGTTCGAGAAAACCGAACAATGGGGTGACCAAATAAGCATCGAACTCGGAAACAAAATACAAATGGTTAGAGACAAGACATGCAGCATCAAGATGTTAGAAATAAAGATACCTATGTTCAGCGGTGGCTATGAAAATTGGATGACATTCCAATAACTGTTTGACAAAATAATACACTCCAACAAAACGGTGACAACAATAGAGAAAATGCAGTACTTTAAAAGCAACGACACAGGAGAAGCATCAAACTAATCCAGCACCTTCAAATAGCAGAATGCAATTACAAAACAGCATGGGAAATTCTCGAGAGCAGATACAACAACAAACGGTTAATGGTAAAAACCTTAATGGAAAAAAATTTTTCCCACTATCCAAGAACAAGATGCAGGTGCAATAAGGCGTCTGCATGACACCACTCATGAGTGTCTGGAAGCAATAAAGAACCTAGGAGTAGAAACAGCCTCCAGTCAACTAAAATTCCAGTCAATGGAAGCGATCTCCCAGGCAAGAAATTCACACCAAACTACCACACCAGGACAGCCCCAATGGAACCCCCAGTGGCAGAATAAACGGCAAGCATGCGTCTACTGCAACCAATATCACTAGCTGGGTGACTGCATCAAATTCAAAGAGTTGTCAACACAAGCCAGGATCACATTCGTAAGAGAAAAACGTCTTTCAATTGCATGGACCACAGTTCCAACATCAGATGCCACGAAATACGACGGTGCACAACGTGTCAGTACCCTCATCACACAATACTACACCAGGAATACAAAAACCTGCAACAAAGCAAACAAAATCGGCAGCGCACGCATCAACCAAAGAAGAAGGAAGCAGCCCCGAAAATAGAAAAAAGAAGTTTTATTAGCTACAGCAATTATCAGAATAAAGGAATCTTCGGTGAATTTGATGTTACGAGTAAATCGACCCAGGGTCACAGGCATCATTTATTACGGAAGATCTGCACAACTACTAAGACTAAAGGCAAAAAGTACACGCCGAGATCAGCGGTTTAGGAGGTTCTACACCAACCAAGGCAACCTCAAAAATAAAATCAACTAAAACCTTTACATCCAAGTACCTTTTCACTAACCACAGAAGTTATAGTTAAAAAGATCACGGAGAATCTAAAACAATTCAAGTTCGACAACAACCAGTGGACAAACCAAATTTGGCAGATCCCACACTCAATAAACCCCAAATAGACGTGCTCCTGGGAGCTGAAGATTACCAAAACTAATACTAGACGGGGTAAAAAGAACAGGCGACGTATTAGGTCAGAACTCAGGGATGGATTTTGTCAGGAAGATCTACACCAAAAAGAAGAAGTGACGATAGTGTGGTGTACGGGAAGAAGAAGCCAATTAGAAAAATTTTGGGAACTCGAAGAAATTAAGGGCAGTGAAATGTCCCAACAAGATGAAGAGTGTGAAGAACACTACCAACAAAACCACGGTGAGGAACCCGGATGGAACTTATACAGTAAAATACCATTCAAAAAGATCCAACACGCTGGAAAACTCAAGACCATTGGCAGTCGCAAGATTACTACAGCTAGAGAAGAAATTTTAAAAGACAACAATTTGAAGACAGGTTACAAAAATTCATGGACGAATACCTCCAACTAGGGCACATGAAACTAGCCACCAACCCAAAGAAGACAGGGTACATACCACATCAGGCAGTTGTGAAAGAAACCAATACAACGACCAAGCTGGAGTAGTATTTGACGCATATCCAAGGACTGCAACGGGAAGAGTCTAAACGAGATGGTAGGGCAAGATTACAACAGGATCTATGGGACCTCTTAGTAAGATGGAGAAAACACCCGGCTCATGGCTGACGTAGAAAAGATGTACCGTCAGATCAAACTTGACAAAGAAGATTACAAATACACCTATCCTGTGGAGAACCACACCAAGGAACCAATCAAAGAGTTCAACTTACAACCGTTATATATGGAATAGCCCGCACCTTACCTAGCGGTAAGGACATTACAGCAACTAGCCCAAGATGAAGAAAACAATTACCCGCAAGAATCAGCAGTAACACTGAAAGATTATTACGTGGACGAACTGTTAACTGAAACCACAACAATAGAAGACGCAAAAACTTTACAGGAAGAATTAATCACATTATTACCGAAAGGAGAGTTTATGTTAAGCAAATGGGCAGGAAATCACCAAGAACTATGGAAAGAAGGAAAAGAAACATCGGAGCCACTGGATATCAACCAAAACGAATCAAGAAAATCCCTAGGAGTGAGATGGCTAAAAAGATCAAGACAGCTTTCAATTCAAGATAGCACTCGACAACAAAACATTAACAAAAAGAAGCATACTGTCAGAAACAGCAAAAATCTTCGACCCGCTAGTGTGGGTCAGTCCAATAACAATAACAGCAAACTAATAATACAAGAATTATGGATAAGCGCAATCAAATGGGATCAAAAAGTACCTGACAACATAGCAGCAAAATGGGTGAAGTTCCGGAATGAATTAAAAGCTATAGAAGAACTAAAGATACCAAGATGGATCCACCACACTCAAGACGAGTTACAGTTACACGGGTTCTGCGGTTCTTCAGAAAAAGCATACAGTGCAGCAATATATGCGAGAACCAGTTAAGGGGAAGTAACGTTACTCACAGCAAAATCAAGAGTAGCACCTGTCAAGGCAAAAGCGACCATACCCAAATTAGAATTATGCGCAGCAGTACTATTATCAAAACTATTGAGGAGGACAGCAGAAGCAGTAGAAATTCTAAACATAACTGTGTTTGCATGGAACGACTCCATGATAACAATAGCATGAATCAAAGGAAAGGGGATCCATCCAGATGGAAAACGTTCGTAGCTAATAGGGTTATGGAAATCAATAAACTCGTACCACATCAACAATGGAATTATGTCAGCACAGAAGATAACTCAGCAGACATCCTGTCAAGGGGATACTCAGCATCCAAAATAAAGACCAAATCCATATAGTGGAATGGACCGGAGTGGCTGAAAACAAATGCATGGAAAGAATACCAAACAACAAACACAACCACAAAACTAGAGCTGAAGAGATGTCAGACAACCATAAAAATAGAAGACAACAGCATCATAAACCGATTCTCGTCATTGAAACGACTGCAACGAGTGATCGCCTACTGCAACCGATTCAGCAAGGCATGCAGAAGACAGCAAATGAAACACAAATACCTAGAATTAGAAGAATTAAGCAGAGAAATGCATCAAGTCATCATGATAACACAGCATCAGCACTTCGGCAAGGAGTTAGAAGCACTACAAAAACAGCGACAAGAGTTGAAAAACAACCAACTGGTAACACTCAACCCATTTATATATGGAGAAGGCACCCTACGTGTGGGAGGAAGATTACACAATTCACAGTTGTCATTCGACAAAAAGCATCCTATAATCCTACCACGAGGTCAACAACTTACAAATCTAGTGATACTAAACGCTCACCAAAAAACACTGCATGGGGGGACCCAGGTCGCAGAAAATACTGGATAATAAACGGCAAAACGGCAATAAAATCAATAATCCATTCATGCACGACATGCATCAGATACAAGAAACAGACTACACAACAGCTTATGGGGGAATTGCCCGCTGCTAGGGTAACTCCAAATTCACCATTCACACACAGTGATATGATTACGCCGGTCCAATTCAAATAAGATCATGGAAAGGAAGAGGACACAAAGCATATAAAGAACACATCACAATATTCATCTGCCTAACAACCAAGGCAATACATCTGGAAGTAATAAGTGACATGACCACAGAAACATTCCACGCAGCTGAGAAGATTTACATCCAGGAGAGGTCCTTGCACACACATATATAGTGACAATGGTAGAAATTCTGTAGGAGCAAATAACATGTTTGAAAATGAAGTTCAGGCAATAATGGAAGAAGTGAGAACCCAAGAATCCCTGGCACTTCATACCACTGTCCACACCACATGTTGGCGGCCTATGGGAAGCCGGAGTGAAGTCAGTCAAACACCACATGAGGCGAGTTATTGGAGAATCAACATTAACATACGAAGAACTAACTACACTAATGCACCAAATGGAAGCATGTCTAAACTCAAGACCATTAATACCAATCACAACGGAACCAGGAGGTCATTTTTTAACTGGAGAAGCGCTGGTAGGTCCATTACAACACACAACAAACACCATTGAAGAAAATCTAAGTACAAGATGGAAACTAGTGCAGAAAATGAAGGCGGACTTTTGGAAAATTTTGTCATCGGAATATTTAAGCAATCTGTAACAAAGGTACAATTGGAAGCAAAGCGAGGAAAACGTGATGGTAGACGACATAGTGTTAGTAAAGGACGAAAATTTACACCCCGCTAAGTGGCCATTAGAGAAAATAACAGAAGTCCATTAAGCAGCAGATGGCAAGGTTCGCATCATAACAACCCGCAAACCAGATGGTAAAACCAGCAAAATGCATATTCGGAACTTGATCGCCATACACTCTCTGGCCAAAAAATAACACGAGCACGAAGACATCCGGGCAAGGAAGAAACGAAAACAATCTAGCAATAGGACTTAACAATGTTAACAGTTGCAAGAGCGAATTTTACGATGGTACATCCAGATCCAGGCCTATACGTAGAGCATATTGGTAATTCACGAATCGGAAGAGGTACATCCCGGATCGATCTACAATTCAACACAGTTAATATTGAAGAGGATATTAGAATCAGTAAACGCTACACGAGGGTTTGACAAGCTGTGCCGGCAAGCCACAAGAATATCAGAAGAAGTACACTGCATTGAGCTGACTCATCACACAAGTGAATTAAGTAAACAACTAAAATGGTTGCAAGAAGGAATACGAGCAATTATCCACTCAAGAAAGAAAAGGGGTATGCTAGGCGACATTCTGACATCAATATTTGGAGTAAATGACGAAGTATACAAGGACATCAACGCATTAACCAAGAACCAACAAGAATTAATGAAAACAGCAGACCGTCAAACCAAATTCATGCTATCAGCACTATCAACATTTAACAACACAGAAATAAGACTCAACAGACAATTCAAAAGCTTCATTAAGAAACTAAACCTGCGACTGGACGCAATATCCACGATGGAAAAATGGTACAAGACCATAGATGAAAACTAGCTAAACTTACACATTCTAAACTCATATCAAATAGCAGTAAACCTCATCAACGAAATATATAACCATTGCAATAAAATCCTAGACGTAAATCGTGGTCAAGGCAGCTTTTACGTCCATATAAAGGAGATTGTAACATCAGCATCAAAAAAGCTACCATCCAACATACAAATACTAACACTTCCAATAATAAAGATGTCTATAAAACGAGATGAACAACAAATCCATGCATCAGGATACTTCATCATTACAGAAATCAGACAGTATGTCGTATTGAAAATAACTCCGATACCACTGAAGATCAAAAGACGAGGAACTAAGAAACAGTGTATTCATCGGAATACATACAATGATATGCACACATACAGTAGTAAACAGCATAGAGCAGAGACCAAATTGTATAATAGATTCACTATACCAACGAGTGGACAAGAATTCATGCAGACATCAATACACAAAATAGATGGAATAATCTGGAAACAACTATACATGCCCAACACATTGATGTTCATAACAAAAGATGTGGTCAAAGGAGCAGTAATATGCAATGGACAAGACATCACGCTAAACCAAACTGGCATCATCCAAATATCACCAGAGTGCTTAGTTCAAACAAAGCAAGGTCTTCTAAGTCCGACACGCCAGGACAGTGTACCAGTAGTTACAAGTTATCACAAACCAGTGCAAATAAACATGGCAGACACAATCCAACACAAAACTCAAGTTAACACCACTCAGAAGGAAACCATACTAAAGGCAACAGATCATCCAAGTGATTTAAAATAAGAAGAAGAAGCAATCCAACAAGATGTAATCAACACCCACTGGGAGAAGATATCATCACATTCACAAACAGTCTCGCAAGTATGGCAATACTACTAGGAATAGCCCTAGCAATCTTGGGAAACAGAAGAAGAAAGATTCCAGATGGAACAACTTTACGCCATCCCAACCACCTCGACGCGGCAGAATGTTCAATCTGCAATTGAACATGAACTTCGGGCCCGGCAGGATGTTTAATCTTGCATAGATTAAACAGGATATTTTAACAATTTTTTAGTAATAAATTGAGAAATATAATTAGGATTAAGACATAACAATTAAGAAATATGTAAAACGATTAGTAAGTAGAATGAATATGAAGCAGGTTAATTATTGCAACAAACATGCTGATACAAAAGTTTACAAGGTGGAAATTACACACACACACACACACACACACACGCACACGCACACGCACACGCACACGCACACGCACACGCACGCGCACACGCGCACACGCGCACACCCGCACACCCGCACACGCACACACGCGCACACGCGCACACGCGCACACGCGCACACGCGCACACACGCACACGCGCACACACGCACACATGCACACACGCA
Source organism: Vesta saturnalis (assembly GCA_036346205.1). Lineage (NCBI taxonomy): Eukaryota > Metazoa > Arthropoda > Insecta > Coleoptera > Lampyridae > Vesta > Vesta saturnalis. The sequence goes on from JARFJB010002035.1 coordinate 18,614, forward strand.
CACACGCACACACGCACACACGCACACACGCACACACGCACACACGCACACACGCACACACGCACACACACACACACACACACACACACACACACACACACACACACACACACACATTATGTACATTATAACTAGTAAGCACAAAAGAGCGCTAAAGTGAATAAACGTGACATATTAACTGGGTCAAACAGTAAACTACGTAATGTTAAAATCTGTATATAAGGTGTAAATAATACCAAATAAATCAGTCTTTGAATGAATCCCATTTTTATTCAATTACTCAAACAGGGTTGTGAGGTCTAGTCTACAATTTATACGAGTGACGGCGTATACCTCATTTTAAACCCCAAATACTCATTCTCTCTAACCAGAGAATTAGACATGCATTGACTGTCATAATGATAACTAGTGATTTAAGAATAAGTTAATTTTTTTGATAACAAGACAGAGTGCAATTATATTTAACTTTTGAAACCTTATTTCTACCTTGCAAAATAAATTATACAACATTATACTTGTAATTTTACACATATATTAACAAAAATTACTAATTCACATAACCATAATAAATCGAAATCTACTGGGGTTACTTGGTTACCCCTCTTGGGCGTTCCCGTAAATTCCAGACCTTGGTCACACAAGGGTTAAAGCAAGTTCATATTTTGAGACCAAGTACCTTACATTTCACTTTGACCCATTCCTTACGGACCACCCCGTATGAACATACTGTAATATAAAAACTTTAACATAAAACTTTTGAGATATATGTGGTCTTCTTAATAATATTAATAAAATCCATAAAAGTTTACTAGTTTCGAAAACACGTTAAATTTTAAAATAACATCTAAGTCCAGTATTAAGTTGCAAATTTTTTATAAAGACGCAAAAACGGCCGGTTGAAAGGATACTTTCTCATAGGTACATAAAAGAAAAAGGCACCCCTGTTAGCTACGCGAGGAATTTTAATTTGCACTAAAGTTGACAGATCTCTAATTCTAAAATTTAAAATATTAAAGCCAAGTGCAACAAAAATATATTTCTCCCTTTTGCTAAACTTTTAATTTCGCAATCATTTCTTAGGATAACTGACCTTATGTTGTTATAGTTTGGGTAAGTTTACTAGTTTCGAAAACACGTTAAATTTTAAAATAACATCTAAGTCCAGTATTAAGTTGCAAATTTTTTATAAAGACGCAAAAACGGCCGGTTGAAAGGATACTTTCTCATAGGTACATAAAAGAAAAAGGCACCCCTGTTAGCTACGCGAGGAATTTTAATTTGCACTAAAGTTGACAGATCTCTAATTCTAAAATTTAAAACATTAAAGCCAAGTGCAACAAAAATATATTTCTCCCTTTTGCTAAACTTTTAATTTCGCAATCATTTCTTAGGATAACTGACCTTATGTTGTTATAGTTTGGGTAAGTACCATATTTTTTAAAATAGAGAAAAATTAAAAATTTATTTTGAACTATTTCAATTGTTCTTATTGAATTTAAAGTATGTGCCAAACTGTGCTGGCATATTCCTGCAACTATATAAAATACAAAAGTTTAAGTGGACTAATTTTTTGTTTATAATGGAACCTAAGGTCATGTAAACACTAGCCACTGCAACATTGTGTGCTGATTGAAATTAAATTTATCATCATATGTTAGTCCCAAATCTTTTATTGTAGTTACACGTTCCAAGTTTAATCCGTTAATTTTATAATCAAATATAATTGTATGTTTCTTTTGTAAAAAAGGTAAAATCTTACATGTTCTTGCGTTCAAAGATAGTTTATTCAGACGGCTCCACAGGTAAATTTTATTAAGATCTTTTTGAAAATTTATGCAATTCGAAACATTAATTATAGGCATATACACATTTTTTCATCATCCGCGAAAAACAAATACTGACAGTAACACAATTGAAAAGATGTCATTTATAAAAATCAAGAATAGGAGCGGTCCTAGTATAGAACCGTGCGGTACTCTGGAGTTAACGATTTCACAGATAAGAAGCAAAAAATGTTATCATATTATTTGATCTATTTATTAAAAATGTAGTTTTAAGAAACACATCAATTGATTCATGAAAACGGTGTTAACTATTAATTATGAACACTTATCTGCGTGAACGTTAAAGATTGGAAATAACATTTCTTTCACCTTTATATATTTGTGTATAACATATTGCATTTAAATTGAAGTGATTTCTAATATAATAATATAATGGAAATTTTATAAACGCGGAAGGACGCTAAAATACCTAAAATGCCGAATGAAGAGGCGCTAATTCAGCGAAACGAACAAGCGTTGTTTAATGCATGGAAAGCAGAAGAGTGTGCTAAAAATGGCCTTGTCGCCCAACTGAATAACATGCAGATGCAATATACAGCATTGCAAACCAAATATACAGAGCTTGACAAAAGATGGCTCAAAACTCAACAGCCAAAGTGAAGGTGCAAACTGAAGTGCAGTACTTCACAGATGAGGATGAATTAGCGAAAGAGACGGAGTGGATAAGAAAAAAAATAGTAAAAAAAGGAAGATGGACACATCACAAACCCCTCCACAACATAGTTCAAAAACCCTAGAAAAAGAATCAGAGCAACCGAAATCCAAAGATGTAAAACAATCACCGCCAATAATAGTCGACAGAGTGGAAAATTTTAATGCACTCCATGAAATCGTAAATAATATGATGACAGGATACCAGATTAAAATCTTGAATGACAAAAATGTCAAAATTAACGTCGAGACTGGGGAACAATACCAAACTCTTACCAAGACGCTGTATGAAAAGAAGTCCCAGTGGCACTCCTACGAAAACAATCAAAATCGACCACTCAAGGTAATTTCCCTCAATCTTCATCACTCTTGTGATCCGGATGAAATAACGAAGGACATGAGGGCACCAGGATATAAGCTACTTGAGACTACCAGGAAGTCAAAATACAAAACAGGACAGCCTCTGAACATGTTCATGCTATCATTTAGAAATGACGAAGACGGTATCAAAATCTTCAATATAACCGATATCATGGTATACGAGTACAAATTCAGCCAATTAGAAAACCTAGGTTAGTGCCACAGTGCAAGCGGTGCCAAGCTTATGGACACACCCAGAAATACTGTGGTAAAGAACCTATATGCGTAAGATCCAGTGGGAGACATCACACAGTGAATTGTGAAAAACCAAAAGATGCAACTCCAAAATGTGTGCACTGTGGGGATAAACATCCAGCTAACTATCGAGGATATATAGTAGCAAAAGAGACATCAAGAATAAACAGCTCAAGAAACTGAGCCTACCTAAACAGCCACCTAGGTCTACACAACCTAAAACAACAAACGCAGCTACAACGCAGCAAAGAACCGAATTTAAGAGCAAGACCTGTAGTCAAGCAGTGTCGGGCAAAACAAATAACAACAATGTTAAAGAAACAAACGAAGCCAATTCATCCATTGGTAAGACGCTTCAACAAATACTAGAGAAGGTGAACAAAATGTATGAACGATTTCCTAAATTAGAATATCGCCCACAAGGAGCGATCCCTAAAACTAAAAATGGCTGATCAGTTAAGAATATTATAACATCAGCAAGGGTTGCAAGCAGTCCTTGACATAGAAAAATTGGATGTATGCCTCATATCTGAGACTCATTTCACGAAAGAGTCATACATCAAATTCAAAGGATACAAAGCCTATCATTCAATCCACGCGGATAATGCATCGAAAGCAGTAAGCGCAATTATAATAAAGGAATCCATTTTACACCATCAAGAAATGGGATATCAAACAACGGAAGTACAAGCCACATCTGTCAATATTAAAACAAAATCATGTGATGTAATGATCACCGCATTATACTGTCCACCGAGACATGCTATAAAGAAAGAACAATATATGAACTTTCTGAATAGCCAAAGAAACAGATTCATCATTAGAGGTGACTTTAACGCAAAGCACACACATGCGGGGTCTAGACTAATAACAACTAAACGCAGAGAACTTTTAACAGCCTCTAATCAGCTAAAATGCGAAGTTTTATCAACCGGGAAACCAACGTACTGGCATACCAACCGGCATAAAATTCCTGATTTCATTGACTTCTTTGTAATTAAGAATACCTTATCAAACTATATCCATATTGAAGCATGGGATATGAACTCAGACCATTCTCCAATACTCCTTAGATTAAGTGATAGTGTAATCCAAAAAGAAAATACACCGAATTTAACTAGTAAGGTGACAGATTGGCACAGCTTCAGAACCCAACTCGAAGAACCAATCGACCTTTCAGTTCCACTAAGAAGATAGGAACAATGAGATGATGAAGCTGATCTATTTGTTAAAAACATACAACTGGCAGCATGGGACAACACACCACAATTTACACGGAGAACAAAAGGAAACGACTATCCTAAGGAGATTGGAATCTTATTATAGAAATGAGAAAACTCAGGAGGAAATGGTAACAGACTAGAGCACCTAGAGACAAAACAAAAAAAAAAACAGCAATTAAAACCCGAAATACAGCGTATCAAAAACGAAGCGATTGGAGACTACTTAAGTGAATTAGCGAACGATAACAAAACAGATTACTCGCTTTGGAAGGCTACCAAGCGGCTAAAGGACCTGTTTTTCATAATGCCCCAATCCGAAATGCGGATAGAAGCTGGGTCCGAAATAATATGTAAAAAGTATGTAGGTTCGCAGAACACCTAGAAAGTATTTTCCAGCCAAACAATGGGGGCTCAAAACTGGACTGAACCTGAACAGGAAAATGCTATCATCAGACCTACTTCGCCAAAAGAAGTTTTAGATGAAATAAAAACAAATATCAACCCGAAAAACGCGTCTGACTTTGAACCATTCACTGACGAAGTTTTGAAGCAACTCTTAAAAACGCCATAGTAAAGCTCACCAATCTTATAAACGCATCCTTCAGTGTGAAGTATGTCTGTAAGATGTGGAAAGTTGCAGAAGTGATAATGATCCCTAAACCAGAAAATCCTCTACAGGACGAAGCATCGTATAGACCTATACCGTTGTTACCAGTCATTTCGAAATTATATGAAAAAATACTCCTTAAGAGACTAAAATCTATAATAGAAGAAAAGAATCTGATCCCAAGCCACCAGTTTGGATTCAGAAAATACCACTCGACCATCGATCAAGTCCACAGGATTACTAATATCAACTGAAAAATCACTAGAAGGAAGACAAGTCTGCTCCACCGTCTCCCTCGACGTTGCCCAGGCTTTCGAAAAAGTGTGGCATAAAGGCTTGTTTCACAAACCAGTATCTACCACAACAGTTTTAACTTCTTTCGTAATCCTACCTACCTGAAAGATATTACAGAATTAATCAAGAATAGGCTTATTCTAAATTAAATGAAATCAGAGCAGGGGTACCACAAGGTAGTGTACTAGGACCAGTACTCTATCTATTATTATACACCAGTGACATCCTGGATCTTAAACATGAAACAATAGCAACATTTGCTGATGACACTGCAGTCATTGCTGTAGGAAGGCAAACTAATGAGTAAGACCTTAGTTTTAAGATTTTCAAACGCGTTAATTTAGGTTAAAGCAAAATTGCTCATTGATCTATTACTAATCAGATTGTAATATACATAAAAGATTTTGTAATGAGTATCTTTCAAAAATAAATTTAAAAAAAAATTTATTATTCGATAAACCGTTTTGATGCAGATTTTGTAACAATAAATCATGGTGTACTTTATCAAATGCCTTCTGAAAATCTGTGTAAATTACATTCATGTGATTATTTCTTTCTAAACACTCATAAACGTGATTCGTAAACACCGACAAATTAGAAATTGTGGATTTGTTAGCAACAAATTTAATTTCACAGAAATCATATAGACGATTTAACACAAACCAGTTGGGTGGCCGTTAATATAGTGGAGATGGCGGGGTCTAATTGGTTTCTTACGATGCAGTACCCTAAGGCTCAACAGCTAGTTCCAGTATGAGGTTCAGGGTGACGAAAAAAGGTGTAAAGGTAAATTCTTAGGTGAACAGCCATAGCCTAGAGAGTTATCTTAGACGGCAATCGACTGTTTAATGATCCCAAAGGTTATCCCAATTATTTTCTTTCCTCAGCTTCCTTAATTTCTTTCTTATTTCCTTCTTCAACTGAATTTAGTATTGTTTAAAAGTCCTATCATAGTCCCACCCCTTTTCCCCCTCCTAGTAAATTCCCTATAAATAATCGTGTTCACCTTCACTCAGTATATTCTATTTCAATTCGATTAATTTCCACTTAGAGCCACCTATCCTGACCAGTGAAACTCCAACGAATTACCTGCCTGTTTATTATAACTTGCCTGTTATTAATTCCATTCAAACCTGTCTGATCTCCAGATATGCTAGTTACAGTTGCCAAGATATTCATCCAGAAACGTAAGTATCTATTTACACTTTCTCGGTGTTTGTACCTCGAGGAGTGGTAAGTAGTTACCTAGTAACGAGGTTTTACTGCTGGAAGCTTCGGCCCCAAGAAGTTTAGCGACTTTACGAAATCCTCTTCCCTCTAAGCTAGCGTCCGAGAAACAATCTTCTACCTGTCCCTTCGGTATACGTACCTCGAAGGATAGACAAAGATTGTTAATAGCATTACTTTATTCATTTTGGTTCCGACCCCAATTATAAGGTAATCCTATACCGCGACATATTCCTATATATAATTTTCCCTTATATTACCGTATGAACCGTCCTCTTTTCTGACATCCATTCGGAGTTAAAACCACGAAGGGTGTGTAGGGAACATTAGTTAGTCACTTAATCCTGATTTACCGAATGAAATTTATACCTACTTTACACACCCTTTTTGAACTCCGGTTACCTGGTGTAAAAACCATTTATACTCCATCGCATTCTCCTGAAAATTCAACATAACACCACTAGAATAAATTCACTACATTTTATTTCACTTAATCGTAGTATTTGGTATCAAACAGAATTAATTACACCAGCCTTCCATTTGACACTTCTCAACTTTACATTAAACTACCTCCAGTTAATTTAAAGTGTAATTATTTTGCACCAGTATAATTGAATATTCACATTGCATTTCATACACTTCAATTGATACAGTTAAGTTCATTTACTCTACACGATATCACACCGTCCGATCTATTTCATCAACATTAAATTAATTCCGTATCACAATAACCAGCAAGTTTTCTAAAGAAAGCAATCAGCTGTTTGCATTCCCAACGCATTATATAGGACACAATCCTAACCTGTTCAAATATACCAGATTTCTACTCCATCTCAACTATTTATATAAAATTCATTTAACTTTTGTAACGTGTAAAAATTGATATCTGATACTTTCTGACCGATTCTATAAATTTTCTGGTTATTACTGTTTGGAAAACAGTTAGGAACCGTTAGGGTTGTTATTTACTTAAGTTTACTCGTTAACTATGTCTCTACCTTAATGATTTAACTTTTCTTTATCTGCCTTTACCATTTATTATAATGGATTAAATGATTTTCTTTTATTGCGTTTACTTTTCTACGTTATAAAGGAATTATTCCTTTTCATATTTAACTTTGTAGTCCATAGTAAAGATTCTTAAAATAAACCTGCTAGTGCCACCTATACGTAGGTTCTGGTTATTCTCAAATACTTACATTTTATAGGTACCTGTCACTTTGCTAAATCACCACTAGATGGTGATACCATTAAATAATTGCATATCACTAATCGGGTTTTATTTGAAAGCAAACATCTGTTTAACATTTTTACAAAATTTAATGACAATTCTATTGAATACCTAGGTTTTACTAAGGTCTGGTTTTTGCACCACGGCCATCATGTTGTGGTGTAAAAATTATATTTTAGAGAATTCCTCTGTTTGCTTTTTCGGTGTAAACCACCATTTATAGATGAGGGTTCTTCAAGGAAAAAAATATTTCTTCATTCGTTGGAGTAATATAAATAGCATTTAGGCGGATGTAAAAATATATATTACGTATACCCACATGGTGAGTTAACTTGATTTTCCTCAATCTCTTTATAATTTGAATCTTCCTTCTAGGTTCGAAATATGTTATGCAAAATTAAAAGAAGTATATTTAACCAAGTCATGGTAACTTGTCACAAATAGCTCGCTTTCGATCTACGTAGGTAAAACTACGTTATGCGATTCACTTGTTATTATTTTCCTTATCTTTTTATCTCTTTCTACTTCTTCGTTTTTTTTAACTTTACTTTAACCAAAGTCAGCAGAGATTATTACTGCATTTTTGCATAATCCAGTGGGGTAGAGGGTATATTGTGAAACGAAAGGCAAGTTGGATGATTACCTTTCTAATGTCCACTATTACGGTGGTTTATATGTATCTAAATTTCCCTCTTTTTTTTTGGGATTAAGTATGAAAGATCTTTCAGCGTCCCAGAGGAGTTATTTATAATTTCAGGTAATTTAAAGGTGACGTTATCACCAGTAAATGTTCGCAGCTTGCCCTCGTTTGGGTACATGCTCATACCTGCGCTCAATTACGCAGTTTCACTGTTAATTTAATTTTTTTTTTTGTTGTGCTTTCACTGTGATATTGAAATACATTTATATTTAGTGATTATTATCGGGAAAAGTTGCATGTTCTGATATGCATGCAGTATAGGAAGATGTACAAATGGTCTTATGTATGATTATTCATGGATACATATATATATTAAAGGTTTGCATACAATAGTGTTGTTGGGGAATAATATAAATATACTCTTGCTAAGGGAATTGTCGTTTAATTGCTATTCCTGTTGCTCCCTGTTTCAAGCTTTACAGGGCCTCCCTTTCCAGAATTAATAATTTATCCTTTTCTATCTTTAAACCTTGTGGCACCTATTTCTTGTCTGTTCTCCGTATCTGTCTGTCTATAATCTCGTTTTGTTTTCTAACTAACCTAACCATCTTCGTCATTTTTGTCCATACTTCAAGACACCCACGCTATCCGGATGCTCTGTGGACTCAGGACCGTTTGGCTGATTTGCTAGTGGAATTAACTAACTCCCCATTTTATGCAACGTGGTTGGTTAGACACGTAGCACCTCCTCTAAGTTACATAGGTTTCAGCCCCTGTATTTTCATTAGTCAGAAATTTGTTATTTCAAAATTAATGTAAATCGGGTGGCTACAACAAAAGGCAGTGAAGGGCTATCAAATCTGAGTTAGATGAACTGGTGTTGTGGTGAGCTACCCCTACTGTCCCAGTGGTTGCCACGGTAGGTCACGAATTGTCGAATGGTTTGGTGAACGTGTACAGTAACAAGGGCCTTGCCTAATGATTGGTATCTAGCAGAGGCTATAAGATGCGTTAGAAGTTAGTAGCGCTGTTAGACAACTGTCCTGTGGGTGAATGTGACAGTATGAATGATTGTGAGGCTAGCGCGAAGGTCGGTATGCAAAACCTGTTAGACATCCTAGATATTTAACTCAAGTAGATAGGGCATTACCGTTACAAAAAGGCCGGCTTTTAAGTCGAACAACGAAATGACGAGAATATACGAGAGCAGTTTGTGAATAAAAAATAGCGTTTTTTACTCCTTCAAAATAATAGGTTTTCTTGAAGCTTTCAAAATAGGCGTCTGTTTCAGTGATTACCCCCTCATTCGACCCAAATCACTTACCGCCCATCCATTTATTCAAGTTTGGTAACAATAAATTGTCGCAGGGAGCTGAATCTGGAGAACATACTGGCTGGGGTAGCAGTTCGTAGCTCAATTTATGGATTCTTGCCATGGTGACTACACACGTATGCAAGCATGTATTACATTGATGGAACAACACTTTAATATCGCCAAATGAGGTCTTTTCTGCTTCAAATCAATATTATTTTGTCCAAAAGCTCTGAATAATATTCGCCGGTGATCGTTTTACCCTTTTAAGGTAATCAGTCTGAATTACACCGCGAGCATCCCAATAAACTGTGACCATGCCAATCACTCTTTGAAGTGGTCACACGGTTGTGCTTATAGTCGAGTGTGAGCAATCGCGGCACCCATCGCGCAGATAGCTTTTTCATATCTAAATATTCATGTAAAATGTGGTTAAGATTTCTACAGCCTCAACGAACTCACGCACTTTCACTCTCCGATCGACCACTTCATTGATTTTTTGGAGTGACGGCCTTTTTTGAGCGACCTGAACGTTTGGCGGCACTTGTACTCTTACTTCTTAACCATTTAAATTGATAGTGCAGGGTTCTCATAGTATTTATTAAGCTGCACTGGCTTATCAAACTTCCCTCGTACGAGAGAGAGACGGAGTAAAAGCTCTTGGGGTGGTAACTGGCAGGCATGCACATTCTTTCATTGGTAAGGAACGTGTTAGAGGCGGGAATTCAGGCGTTCTCAAGTATTTTATATTAGCTCTCGTTTTAATATTTTTCAGTGCAGTGTAATATTAATTTATTTTATTGTTAGTGTATTATTTTGACGTTGTTATAGGTTTTGTACTTTTGCAAAGTAGATTTCGTAGGTTCAAATCCTACTCAAAGTAATCTTTTTATTTATGTATTTAATAAAATTAATAATAATTTTTAATTATTATTTTGACGACTACCCTATTTTGTGATAAGTGAAAATGTATGTACTAACGGAATTGTTTAAACATGCCAATCTGTGCTCTCACGTACTAGATATGATTGCTTGTGTTACTTGTTTGCCATTTGTGGCACTAAATTTAAATATTTCTTCATTGTCACACTTTTAGCCTATCAATCAACTTATGCTACAGCGGTCTCAACATTTAGCAAATTATAAAAATACTTTTTAGATTTAATAAACCTAATTTATTCCAATTACAATCCAAACAACTAAAAATATCTATCTTTTAAGATTAAAACAATCATACACCTTAAAGCAATTTTATTTAAGTACCATTACTACATTTTTATTACTGTTCTTACTGTTAGGTTTTCAAGTGACTTACCACACATCTTGAAAATTCGCCAGCACGCTTGCACATATCTACTAAGCCTCCAGTCTTGTTTTCGCAATCCGCAAGAATTTCTGGAGTTATACCTGTTACTATACGTAACGATGTATCATCATTCCGCGTACCATCCGCGTTGATCAAACCAATTTTTATAGATATGCATTTAATGAAACAGTCTAAACAAGGATCATTGGTAAATGTTCCGAATCTCATCCAATTGTATGTGGTAGCTGAGTCCGCTCCAGATGCACACTCACATTCGGTTCTTACTCTACTTACAAGTTCGGTCCATTTAAGTGCTATATCATCTGGAAGTGTCTATAACAGTAACACATAATAATTAAATTATCTTGGGATGCATAAAAAAATAATAATACCGAGCAAAACGCTAAAGTTGACACCAAAGTGATTTTATATAAAACAGCTAAGCTGGTCATATCTTTTTAATGTAATGTAGCTAACTGTGTGAAGCTATAGCGAACAAAATTTTAAATTAGTTTGCTGTGGTACTTATATTTATAGATAACAGTGGCCGTGTAAATATTGGGTGACGTTAATAAATTATGAGCACCGTGTGCTTGGAATATTTGTAGATTATTTCCACCACAGCCGCACTTTTAGTTACGATACTTATCCTTTGGGTATGAAATCGCGTAATTTTTATTAATCTCTTACAAATTTAAACGTTATGATATTTACAGTTATCGTCTTCAATAAATCATAATAATTTCTAAAAAAAATAAGTAGGACGTCAAGTATATGTATGAAATCTGAAACCATAAATCTAAGCGTGCTGTAATGGTTAGAAAAAAGTTATGAAAATAGCCAAATACGGAATGCAATTTTATTTTATTCAAGATTAGCCAGATCTTTAATAGATTAAATATTCTTAAACTGCCTTGAGAATAACAAACGAGCTAACGGACGAAGGCTGTAACGTGCTAATTCTTGGGTATTGCTACTGTTCATTTCTCTGATTAGAGAGATTGAGTGTTTGGGGTTTAATGTGAGGGATACGTCGTCACTCGTATCAATTGTAGACTAGACCTCACAACCCTGTTTGAGTAATTGAACAAAATGAGATTCATTCAAAGACTAATTTATTTGGTATTATTTACACTTTATATACAGATTTTAACATTACGTATTTTATTGTTTGACCCAGTTACTAGGTCATGTTTATTCATTTAAGCGCCTTTTTGTGCTTACAAGTTATAATGTACATAGTATGTGTGTGTATTTTCAGCCTTGCACACTTTTGTATCAGCACAATTGTTGCAATAATTAACCTGCTCTATATTTATTCTACTTACTAATCGTTTTATATATTTTTTAACTGTTATGTCTTAATTCTAATTATTTCTCAACCTATTACTAAAATTGTTAAAATAATTATATTTCTCAACTTATTACTCTTATTACTTAAACTTTGTTACAATATCCTGTTTAATCTATACAAGATTAAACATTCTGCCGGGCCCGAAGTTCACGTTCAATTGCAGATTGAACATTCTGCCGCGACAAGGTGGTTGGGATGGCGTAAAGTTGTTCCATCTGGAATCTTTCTTCCATCTTGGTACCTTTAGTTCTTCTATAGCTTTTAATTTATCCCGGAACTTCACCCATTTTGCTGCTATGTTGTCAGGTGCTTTTTGATCCCATTTGATTGCGCTTATCCATAATTCTTGTATTATTAGTTTGGCTGTTATTGTTATTGGACTGACCCACCCTAACGGGTCAAAGATTTTTGCTGTTTCTGATAGCATGCTTCTTTTTGTTAAAGTTTTGTTGTTGAGTGCTACCTTGAGTTGAAAGCTATCTTGATCTGGTAGCCATCTCACTCCTAGGGATTTTCTTGATTCGTTTTGGTTGATATCCAGTGGTTCCGACGTTTCTTTTTCTTCTTTCCATAACTCTTTGTGGTTTCCTGCCCATTTTCTTAACGCAAACCCTCCTTTCGCTGAGTGATTAATTCTTCCTGTAAAGTTTTTGCGTCTTCTATTGTTGTGGTTCCAGTTAACAGGTCGTCCACGTAATAATCTTTCAGTGTTACTGCTGATGCTTGCGGGTAATTGTTTTCTTCATCTTGGGCTAGTTGCTGTAATGTCCTTACCGCTAGGTAAGGTGCGGAAGCTGTTCCATATGTAACGGTTGTAAGTTGATATTCTTTGATTGGTTCCCTTGGTGTGGTTCTCCACAGGATAGTGTGGTATTTGTAATCTTCTTTGTCAAGTTTGATTTGACGGTACATCTTCTCTACGTCAGCCATGAGCACGTAGCGATGTTTTCTCCATCTTACTAAGAGGTCCCATAGATCCTGTTGTAATCTTGGCCCTACGTGCATCATCTCGTTTAAACTCTTTCCGTTGGAGTCCTTAGATGATGCGTCAAATACTACCCGCAGTTTGGTCGTTGTATTGGTTTCTTTCATAACTGCCTGATGTGGTATGTACACCCTGTCTTCCTTTGGGTTGGTGGCTAGTTTCATGCGCCCTAGTTGGAGGAATTCGTCCATGAATTTATTGTAACCTGTCTTCAACTTGTTGTCTTTTAAAAATTTCTTCTCTAGCTGTAGTAATCTTGCGACTGCCAATGGTCTTGCGTTTTTCAGCGTGTCGGGATCTTTTTTGAATGGTATTTTTACTGTGTAAGTTCCATCCGGCTTCCTCACCGTGGTTTTTTGGTAATGTTCTTCACACTCTTCTTCTTGCTGGGACATTTTTACTGCCCTTGGGATATCTTCGAGTTCCCAAAATTTTTCTAATTGCGTTTCTTCTTCCCGTGATACCATACTGACTATCGTCACTTCTTTTTTATTTTCGGGGCTGCATGCTTCCTTAACTTCTTTGGTTGATGCGTGCGCTGCCGATTTTGTTTGCTGGTGTGTTGCAGGTTTTTTGTATTCCTGGTGTGGTAATGTGCGGTGCGGGTACTGACACGTTGTGCACCCCCGTATTGCGTGGCATCTGATGTTGGAATTGTGGTCCATGCAATTGAAACATAGACGTTTTTCTCTCACGAATGTGATCCAGGCTTGTGTTGACAACCCTTTGAATTCGATGCAGTCACCCAACTTGTGGGATTGGTTGCAGTAGACGCATGCTTGCCGTTTATTCTGCCACTGGGGGTTCCATTGGGGCTGTCCTCGTGTGGTAGTATGGTGTCATTTTCTTGCCTGGGACATCGCTTCCATTGACTGGAATCTTAGTTTGAGAAATTCCATTACTTCCTCCATTAGTGGTATTTCATTTGGTGTTTTCAGCGATTGTTCGAATAGTTTGTTTGTCTCTGCGTCACATTTTCTTGCTACTATGTGGACAATAAGAGGATCCCAGGAGGCTGTTTCTACTCCTAGGTTCTTTATTGCTTCCAGACACTCATGAGTGGTGTCATGCAGACGCCTTATTGCACCTGCGTCTTGTTCTTGGATAGTGGGAAAGTCTAGAATTTTGTCTATTAAAACTTTTACCATTAACCGTTTGTTGTATCTGCTCTCGAGAATTTCCCATGCTGTTTTGTAATTGCATTCTACTATTTGAAGGTGTTGGATTAGTTTTGATGCTTCTCCTGTGACGTTGCTTTTAAGGTACTGCATTTTTTCTATTGTTGTCACCGTTTTGTTGGAGTGTATTATTTTTTCAAACAGGTCTTGGAATGTCATCCAATTTTCATAGCCACCGCTGAACATAGGTAGCTTTATTTCTGGCATCTTGATGCTGCATGTCTTATCTCCAACTATTTGTATTTTGTTTCCGAGTTCGATGCTTATTTGGTCATACCATTGTTCGGTTTTCTCGAACTCGTTGTTTGAAAAATAGTTGTCCTGGTGTTTTGTTTCATGCACCTTGATGTGTTCGTGCAGTTCTTCAATTGCAGTCCATTGGCGCTGAATCTTGTCTTGCCATAACTTAAGTTGGACCGTGTTTTCTTCTATCTTCAATCTTTCTTCTACTTGTTGTAATAGAGCACCTAGTTGTTGTATCTTGATCTCTTGTCGTTTCAATCGCTGTTCTTGTTCTTTATCGACCCCATCGTCTTCTTGCGAGGTGGTTGTTAGCTTTTTTTCCAGTTCTGTCAGATAGTTCTTAATGTGATTGTATAGTTTACCCAATTCTTCAAAGTATTCTGATGTGTGGTAGTCATGATCATCTATCCGCAGTTTGGATATTTCATTATGTGTGCTGTTCGCATCTTCCCACCATGTTTCCAAAGCATTGCTACGTTCATTAATGTACACCCTGTTCTTTCGTGCCGCCGCATCTTTCTTCATATTTGTAAACATCTTCTCCATAGCCTTGCCAATTTCATTTTGGGTGTTGGCCAATTTGTTTATCTTCTCCATTTTTCGCTGCTGCCGTTGGTGGTGGATAATGTTTAATTTTACTGGTTGCCGATGTTGGTGGCTCGAAGGACCATGACTAATTTTACTGGTTGCCGATGTTGGTGGCTCGAAGGACCATGACTAATTTTACTGGTTGCCGATGTTGGTGACTCGAAGGACCATGACTAATTTTACTGGTTGCCGATGTTGGTGGCTCGAAGGACCATGATCATTTTTACTGGTTACCGATGTTGGTGGCTCGACGGACCATGCTCATTTCTCTGATTAGAGAGATTGAGTGTTTGGGGTTTAATGTGAGGGATACGCCGTCACTCGTATCAATTGTAGACTAGACCTCACAACCCTGTTTGAGTAATTGAACAAAATGAGATTCATTCAAAGACTAATTTATTTGGTATTATTTACACTTTATATACAGATTTTAACATTACGTATTTTATTGTTTGACCCAGTTACTAGGTCATGTTTATTCATTTAAGCGCCTTTTTGTGCTTACTAGTTATAATGTACATAGTATGTGTGTGTATTTTCAGCCTTGCGCACTTTTGTACCAGCACAATTGTTGCAATAATTAACCTGCTCTATATTTATTCTACTTACTAATCGTTTTATATATTTTTTAACTGTTATGTCTTAATTCTAATTATTTCTCAACCTATTACTAAAATTGTTAAAATAATTATATTTCTCAACTTATTACTCTTATTACTTAAACTTTGTTACAATATCCTGTTTAATCTATACAAGATTAAACAGTTACCTTAATTTGTTTTCAATTTTTAGCTATCGCTACCTTAATTAAGTTTGGAAATTTGCATTATTATTGATACATATATTTACATTACATTAATATCTTTAAGCATTCCTTTTTTTCTGTCAATAATTAAATTTTTTATATCTCGATATTTTCACTTTAGTCTATATAATTACGAACATCCCTGTGTATATTTTAGACATCATTTTTTGCTCTATGCGCAACGTGAATTGAACACGTTTACGCATTTACGTTCTGTGGTTTCTATCGTCTAGTACGTTAACTTTTTTTACGTTTTACTCCCTTGTATAAGGTATGTAAAGGAGTCTAATTACATATATATATATATATATATATATATATATATATATATATATATATACAGTGTGTCCCCGGATAGGTGAAACGACGCTTTTCAAAAATTTGATTTTTGGTTCTAGTAAACTGCCTTTGTTAGTGAAGATATAACAAAATTTGATTAACAAAAGTTGTTTAGAATCATGAAAGAGTCCTACTTCTAGAATTTCAAGCACCTAGGCCAACGTTGATGTTTTGGCAATTTACAATAATTTTTTTCTACAATCGATATCCAAAGTAGGCATTTGCGCTCGTATTTGACAACGCAAACGTCATCTTTTTCGAGGAATGTCACTTTGTTGCTTATAAGCGACTAAATAAAAAAAAAACGCTCGCTCTCCCAATTATTAACTATAAATCAAATATGCATTGCTCAAAGTATCCAATGACAACCACTAAATGAAATGAAATATGTGAACTGCTCGATTGTAGAAAAAATCATGTGTGTAATTTGAGCGCAAATTCATTGTCGATTTCAAGAGATTGCCGCGCTCCTTCGTCGCGCGGCAAATGTCTCTTTCAATCGACAATATATCATTTTGCGCTCTTAATACACAAATAGCTATTATCTGATAGTTTAATATTTTTTATCCCCGGATATGTGATATGACTCTTGAAAAGCAAAAAAATTCTAAATAAACAAAATAAATAAAAGAATTTCTTTAACACAGTTTATTACTATGAATATTAAAAGATAACACTTAAATTATTAGCTATTACAAGTTACTGGCTTAACACTGATAATTTCAAGCACCTAGGCCAACGTTGATGTTTTGGCAATTTTTAACATATTTTCATCTGCATTTCTTTGAAATCAGCTCAAATACTTGGTTTATGCAATCTTTGTCAAATAAAATAATATGTGTAAGAAAATTAAACTATCAAATAAAAATAATATTAATAATTATCAGCACATCAAAGTCGGTGTAGGTCGTTACAATTTTGGAAATAGGACTTTTTTATGATTCTGAATAACTTTCATTAATCGTATTCCTTTCTGTACTACTAACAAATATTTTTCTGCAGAGTACAGTTTTTTTGAATCAAAATCTCTCATATCTTGTGTTATGTCGATTCCTATACTAAAGAAATGTATTTGTAACAAAGATTGCTATGGAAAAACAAATTGTCTCCATAACAAAACTTACCTGTCAATCTTATCAATCAAACACTTCTGTATTAAATTGAAACATATTTTTAAAGACAATGTTAACATTAGATGAAAAAGTTTACTTGATTCAGTGTTACGGAATCGGTGAAAGATCGATAAATATGGTTATTGCTTTATTTAATGAAAAATATCCAAATACTGCAATTAACAAAGTTACTGCTTGGCGTTTAATCAAGAGATTTCTCACAACAGGAAGCGTTCACTATACGAAGAGAGAGAAAAAAGCTTACGATGCAACTGATGCAGGTACTTAGTTGCTTTAAATTCCGTAGATGCATATCCTAAAATGTCTCTAAGAAATCGAAGCGTGAATACAAACATAAGTAAAACACATTTACAGAGAATTTATAAAACTAACAAAATTTATCCATATAAAGCCAAATTTTGCCACACTTTGGAAGAAGGTGATGAAGCAAGGCGATTGCAGTTCTGTTTGTCTTTAGGGGAGCTAATTTTAGAGAACAGAAATTTCTATAAACTAATAATTTTTTCTGACGAATGTACTTTCACAACAAATGGTGTTCCATCTTCGCAAAACTGTCGATATTGGAGCATTACGTAGTTAACTCAAGAAGGCAGTATTTTGGAAAACTAAATGTTTGGTGTGCCGTCTCATACGAGTTAAGAATTATTGGACCCTTTTTTATTGAAGGAAGATTAAATCAGCAAACTTACTTACAAAATCTGCAAAGTTTTGTTGACGAACTTCCATTAAATATTCGACGTTCGCATTACTTTCAACAAGATGGCTGCCCTGCCCATTCCACACAAATGATTACTGATTGGCTTAATAATCAGTTTGTTGAAAGATGGTTCGGGAGAATGAGCGTGACATCTTGGCCGGCTAGATCTCCAGACCTATCGGTAATGGATTTTTTTGTATGGGGATGGGTAAAACAAATAGTTTACAAAGAACACATTCCGAATGACACTGAAATATTAAAACGCAGAATAACAGTTGCAGTTCGATCAATTCCTAGAGAACAAATACAGGCAGCTTTTGGAGAATTCCGGAATCGTATTGAAAACTGCGCAAATTTAGGAGGAGGCTTAGTAGAGACTTATTTTTAATCTGAATATTAACTCACTATTTCATTATAACTTATCAGTGTTAAGCAGTATCTTGTAAAAGCTAATAATTTAAGTGTTATCTTTTAATATTCATAGTAATAAACTGTGTTAAAGAAATTCTTTTATTTATTTTGCTTATTTAGAATTTTTTTGCTTTTCAACAGTCATATCACCTATCCGGGGATACACAATATTAAACTATCAGATAAAAATTATTGTAAATTGCCAAAACATCAACGTTGGCCTAGGTACTTGAAATTCCAGAAGTAGGACTCTTTCATGATTCTAAACAACTTTTGTTAATCAAATTTTGTTTTATCTTCACTAACAAAGGCAGTTTACTAGAACCAAAAATCAAATTTTTGAAAAGATCCAAGGCATACATGATTTTATGCGTGGCACTCTTGGTGTTAGTGTACTTTGTGTTTGCGAGTTACGTCGGGGGTTACCCCTGCGTGGCACTCTGGGTATTAGTGTAAGGTTATAACTCCTGGAGACTCAGCCCGGCGATATTTACGTGTGATAGTGTGTTACTAGGTATGGTTGGATTGTATAATGTACCAACTTACGTGTCTTTTGATTGCAGTACAAACGTTAGGTTGCCCGGCGTGACGTGGTGCGCGTTATCATACGGTCGCGATGAACTCCTCGGTCGCAATCAACAGGTCGGTGCTTACACGAAGCAATCGGTACGGTGGCGGCGGCTGGATATCGGCTTGACTTGAATCTACTTCGATTCATCTGCTGTAATTAGCAGGTCGGTGCTTACACGAAGCAAACGGTGCGGCGGCTTCTCGGTATCGGCTTGACTTGAATCTACTTCGATTCCTTATCCCTTCATCACGCGCGTCGCGGGTTTATAAAGGTGCATCTGTAGGCGGCTTCGCGGCTAACGTGCGGGGGATGCCGTTATTTGATTGGTTGAAATCGTTCTGACGTGCAAAAACTTACTGGTTTTTAGAAATACACGTCAGCGGTGATTAATAAATTATTCGTTGTGCAATACGCGTAAACCTTTAAAATTTTAGATACAGGATGGTCCGCATATAATTTATTCTAAAAAGGATACGTAAAGGACGCTGGTTCTTTACAAGTTTTTCCTTTATCTTCCATGTATTAAATCCATCTCTATTGGAAAAATATTCTTCTTGGAAATTTGTCTTGGGATTTGAAAAAAAATCATTTCTGAATTCATTGTCATTAATAATGTTGAATGATGAGTTTGTCTCGAATGAATTCAATATTCTTTAAGGCAATTTCATCTTCTACAAATTTCTCCTAATGTGTTTTCTTGTAACTCTTCTAGTTTGGAAGATGCAGCGTGGTTTAAAAAATAATTCCACGAAATAGAAAAAATTAAAGAAGAGTTAACATCTTGGAAACCATCAACAATAGCAACATGTATATATATATATATATATATATATATATATATATATATATATATATATATATATATATATATATATATATATATATATATATATATAATATTATTATCTAACAAAGAAAGATTACGCCCTACATTAAAGATGGCCGCTGGTGTTAAGGAAAATCTTTAATTTTGTTAGATTTCTGTATCGTTGTAAAGACGTGGTGTGACGTCACGGGAAATGCATAAAATGGCGCATGATAATGCATTGTCATCTTCACGAGTATACATGGGGTTTGGCATAAATCACACATGCTGTTATATATACATTCTGCGTTCGTCGTCAATATCAGCTGCTTTAGTCATTCGAACCTGCGTTAGTTTAATCTCGCTTATTGTAGGTGGAACACAAATGAAAATTACCTTACATTAATATATGCTACAGTTCATTTATTTGTATGTTGAACACAGATGAAAGCTATACTGCCGTCCTAAGGAAAAAGGTCCTAACCACCAAAATTAGTTTTTATAAATGTTTATATGCCTTTTTTCGTTTTTAAGTTAGAAGGTTCAAATTGGATATGCAGATATAAACATTTTATACGTATTTAGTTGTGTGTACAAAACTTACAATAGTAAAAACACTTTGATTTTAAAGCAGATCGGACCATTTTTCTTAGTAATATTGAGATTTTCAAGAAAAGTTGCAGATAGGACTCAAAATTAAGGCTAAACCAACAATTAAAAGTAACGTTCGTAAGAACATGTTTTATTATAAAGTCCAAAAAAAACATAAATACAAAACAAAAAATAGTGTCATAAAAAAACTTTAAACAAATAGGTGAAAAACTCAATTTTGTAAAAGCCGGATAAAAGAAATTACACTTCTTCGGGTGTGCCGATCGCAACTGGTAAATTTTGCCAAAAAGGAAGGCGATTTGCAGACATGATGGCCGTCAATTTTGCCAAAAGTCTATCTTTTCTGTCTAGTGCAACGCCTCTATATTGAGAACGCAAAGAAGCCTTTGGCAAATCTTTTTTTTTTTCATTTTTTCGGGCAAAAAATCGAGTTCTAGAAAATTGCCCTTAAAATCAGTTTTGTACTTTAAAGACTTAGTGCCTCGTTCAAAACATAACCAAACAATATCATGTAAATAAACGCGTGGCTGTATCTTCTGCAGCTTATATTTTGAAGCAAAATCGGGCCAGTCATAAAACTGGTCAAGTTTCATTTCAATTACATCAACTTTCGAAGAACTAGCTGTTTGTACGGCGTTTACAAAATCGCTAAAATCGTAAAGTTTACCCTTTTTCTTTAAAGACAATTCTACTTGGTGATGGAATGCGTCTGCAGACATAAACGTGTGGCCAGTTTCAAAATACTTAATGTTTAGTTCATTCACACAAACCTCCTAAGAATTCACAAGATGAACAAAAAAACTAAATAAAGCCCAATTCTTGTTTTGTGCAGAGCAGTTGTCTAACCAAAGAGTAATTTTGGTTTCATCTCTGTACAATTTAAAAAAGGCATTATATGTTGAAATTATATTTTCTTTGGATCTTCCGGCAGTTGCCTCATGCCAAAGAACTGCTAAAGGGTTTTTCTTTTGTTTTTTTCCTATAGGGGCAAATGTTTCATTAAATACAATGATCCGCTTTGTAAATAACACTTCCTTAAACATATCGATTCTAGGAATCATTATGACCTGCAACAAAATAAAAGATTAAATGATGCAAGTTCTATAACAAAAGGAAGGAAAATGCACTTTTCCAGGTCTGCAGATAAAAAATGCCATTTTTGCCTGCATCCATTATCTTCATGAGCAGTACATACTTGCGTGATTCCATGGCATTCATCACAAACTCGTCTTCTTCATGGCTGCTTTTCTTGTGATTGTCATAGATTTCATTGCCAGCATCTCATGCCTAATTTCGAACGAAATGTTTAAAGATCCATCTGACAACCACTTTTCTATAAATTATAGGAATACTTTTAAAATTTGTGTTCTTTGAAATGATTGTACATAAATTGTATGTTTATATGGGGCAAATACTTTTATTCGACAATGTTACTACGTATAATGTGATAAGTTGGGTTAACAAATTCACGTTGGTCGATGATGACTAGACAATGTCTAATCAAATTTTTTGAGGTATCACGATTGACGGCCTCTTTGATTCTTTGGCTTTAAACACTGATTTCGATAGCACATTTTTTTGAAAAGGTCATTGTAACATCGTATCCCAAAGTAGCAAAAAACTTTTGCATGTTTGGATTTCAGCTCCATTTTCTTTTTTTAAAAAGTATTTAAAGGTAAATTTTCGTAAACTGCTTGTTCCTGCTGTTTGACTTTTTTTTTGTCTTGCTTTTTTATTAAACTATGAACAAAAGTTCTTCTGTCCTTCTCACTAAGCTGCCAAAACTGTGAGTTTATATCATTCTGTCGTTCATTACTTAATATACAAACACATTTAAACTTCCATTTTTCAGAGCAAGGTTCCTTCACCTTAAAATTTTCACTTTTCTGCATTTGTTTAATTTTCTTTCGTTTCAAGTGGGGGGGTATCAAAACATTGTCTTTTTCTTATTTGGCCTTTTTTCGTAAATTTTTGATTTTCTTGTCTTTCAGCAACATTCATTACTCTGTCAAATCGATCCGACAAAATATTTCCAACAATATCATATTTGTTTTCGTTGGGTTCAATCACATCGAGATTCGTACATTCAATGATTTGTGCAGGATCGTCTGGATCAGAATCGGACGAGTCGTAATCTTCGCCATTTTCCAATACAAAATCAGGTTCGTTGGCTACGTCATCATTATATTTAGTATTTGTTGCCTTTCTTCGAAAATCAGCCAACTTTTCTTTTAAACTTTTATTTAAGGCAAAGTTAACTAATCGCTTACTTCTGCTAGGCATTCTAAAAAATTGTAAAAGTAAGTAAAAGTGCTACTAACTGAGGCTAATTAATAATTTTATTTCTGAACTTACCTCTCCTAAGATGTTTTTACAGGCACTTCCACTAACCATTCACTTTACAGAGTAGTTAAATTGCACGTTTAACCAACCTCTTATTTATTAAATACAGTTAAATACAGTAAAAAATATCAAACATTGACCTCGTCCATAAAACCGCATGTCTGTCAAAAATTGACGTTTATTTGACACGAATCGCTAGCGCTACTAACATTGGGAGCGTTCATCAGTAACAAACTGTGCGTTCATAAATTCACCAGTCGACTCACCGAGTGCATCGATATTGGTCATTTTTGCCATTAATGTATGGCAAATACCTAATGAAGTATTAAATAGCTGCGGCAATAATAATTAATAATAAGGTAAGAAATTTGAACAATCTAAATCGAAAGAGATAGGACATTACAAAATTTTAGGAATAATTATGATTATCCAAAGAAAAAAAGTCCTAAGTGCTAAGAATCTGGCAGATAGGCCTTTCTTGCTTAGTATGTGATAGAAAGGACATTTTCACGTAGTAAGCGGTACATTTAATGTGGATAGGACAATCTACTTAGTGATATAGTAATGTCTTGGGGTGTAGATAGGACTTTCTTCCTTGGTAAAGAGATAGAAAACGTGGCAAGGTAGGTTGACAAATGTAAAATCTGAAAATTTGCAGATAGGACCTTTTTCCTTAGGACGGCAGTATAGTACCTTCCCGTACGTTTATATTATGGAAATTATAGTGCACCTTACATTACGGTCTACAGTCGTTTATATTTCGTTTATTTGTGCGTTGAACACAAATGGAAATGACCTTTACATTATCGTATATTTGTCTTGTGATTTGGAAATAAAATTCTCAAGCTAAAGATCGTTTTAAGGCAAGATTAAAATATTTATTTTGCACAAGTAAGTACTTATCCTTTTGGTGCAGTTTAAGTAAATAACAAATCAGTGTGGTTTTGTTTGATACAGTTATAAAAGAACAACTTATTTCTGTTCTAAGATAGAAACATTTGAGTTCATAACCTATCATACGGTAATATGTGTTGGCGTAGGTCAGTGGGTTTTATGATTGAATACTGTGTGAATCATATTACATTTTGAGCTTTAAGTAAAAGTAGATGATAAGCTTACATAGTTGTATTGATTTAGTAATTATTTAAAATCGTAAATCGTCATAAGAAATATCATTTGAGTTATTATATGCTGAAATTATTCAGACATTTTGTTTTACTTAAATATACATATAACGCCAATTGTGTATTGTTATTCAGATTACCTATTATGCTTTAAGGTACAACTTTTCTCAATTCTTGTTTTATTTTAATTATCAAAAGTATAAATTTAGTGAAGTCCCAACAATAAAACAGATGTTAATACTGCTTACACCTACGGATAAATCTCTGCATTCCTCACACCTGAAAATCAATTAGTTCTCAATTACCGTAAGTTTCATAGGTTTGTACCTCACTGGGCTAGGCCGTGGTGTAATTTACCTTTTAAAATATAACAATCAAACATCCTAAATTATTTATTTGGGTGCGTGTGCGTGTGCGTGTGCGTGTGCGTGTGCGTGTCGTGTGCGTGTGCGTGTGCGTGTGCGTGTGCGTGTGCGTGTGCCCGTGCGTGTGCGTCTGGGTGTGCGTGTGCGTGTGCGTGTGCGTGTGCGCGTGCGTGTGCGAGTGCGGGCACGTGTGCGTGTGTGTGTGTGTGTGTGCGTGAGCGCGTACGTTTGCGCGTGAGTGAGCGCGAGCGTGTGCCAGAGTGTGTGCGTACTACGTGCGTGTGCGGGTTCGTGATCGTGTGCGTGTGCGTGAGCGTATGTGTGTATGTGTGCGTGTGCGAATGCGTGGGCGTGTACGTGCACGTTTACGTGTGCGTGTGCGTGTACGTGTGCGTATGCGTGTGCGTGTGCGTGTGCGTGTGCGTGTGCGTGTGCGTGTGCGTGTGCGTGTGCGTGAGCGTGTGTGTGTGTGTGCGTGTGCGAATGCGTGGGCGTGTGCGTGCACGTTTACGTGTGCGTGTGCGTGTCGTCGTGTGCGTTGCGTGTGCGTGTGCGTGTGCGTGTGCGTGTGCGTGTGCGTGTGCGTGTGCGTGTGTGCGGGTGAGCGTGCGTGTGCGTGTACCGGTGCGTAGCATGTGTGCGTGAGCGTGCGTTGCGTGTGCGTGAGCAGTCGTGTGCGTGTGCGTGTGCGTGTTCGTATGCGTGCGTATACGTGCGTGTACATGTGCGTGTGCGTGTGCGTGTGCGCGTGCGCGTGTGTGGGCGTGTGCGTGTGCGTGTACCAGTGTGTATGCGTACTACGTGCGTGCGTTCGTGCTAGCATGCGTGCGTGATTGCGTACGTGCGCGTGTGCGTACGCGCGTACGTGTGTATGTGTATTCGTGCGTCTTCGTATGCCTGGGTGGTGTGCGTGTGCTGTGTGAGTGTGCGTGAGCGTGGATGTGCGTGTCATGTCGTGCGTGTCGTGAGCGCGCGTGGCGTGTGCGTGTGCGTGTGCGTGTGCGCATGTGCGTGTGCGTGTGCGTGCGTTGCGTGCGTGTGCGTGCGTGTGGTGTGCTGTGCGTGTGCGTGTGCGTGTGCGTTGCCGTGTGCGTGTTCCGTGCGTGTGCGTCTGAGTGTACGTGTGCAGTGCTGCGTGTGCTGTGCTGTGCGGTGCGTACATGTGCGTGTGCGTTGCGTGCGCGTGCTGTGTGTATGTGCTTGTGCGTATGCGTGTACGTGTGTGGTCGTGAGTGCATATGCGTGTGCGTTTCAGTGCAGTCGTGCGTGTGTGACGTGTGCGTGCGTACTACGTGCGTCGTGTACCGTGGTGATGTGCGTCGTGCGTTGTGCTTACGTGTGTGTGTGCTGTACGTGTGCGTGCGTGGAGGGTGTGAGTGTGCGTTTAGTTGTGTGCTGTCGTGCGTTGCTGTGTGGACGTGTGCGTGTGTGCGTGGCGTATGCGTGGGGTGTGCGTGTTCGTGTGCGTGTTCGTGTGCGTGTGCTTGTGCGTGTGCGTGTGCGTGTGCGTGTGGGTGTGTGTGAGCGTGTGCGTGTGATTGTTCGTCTGCGTGTGCATGTGCGAGTACTAGTGCGTGTGGGTGTGGGAATGCGTATGCGTGTGCGTGTGCGTGTACGTGTGCGTGTGGGTGCGTGTGTGCGTATGCGTGTGCGTGTACGTATGCGTATCCATGTGCATGTGCGCGTGCGTGTGAGTGAGCGTGCGCCAGTGTGTGTACGTGCTACGTGCGTGCATGGGTACCTGCGTGCGTGATTGCGTACGTGCGTTTGTCCGTTTGCGCGCATGTGTGTGTATGTGTGTGCGTGCGTCTGCGTGTGCGTGTGCGTGTGTGTGCTCGATCGTTTGCGTGTACCTGTACGTGTACGTGTGCGAGTGTGTGTGCACGATCGTGTGCAAGTGTGTGCGTGTGCGTCTGCGTGGGAGGGCTCGTGTGCGTGTGCGTATGCGTAGGCCTGTGAGTGGGTGCGTGCGTGAGTGCGTGCGTGTGCGTGTGCGTCTGCGTGTACGTATGCGTGTGCGTGTCGTTCGACTGTGCGTCGTGTCGTGTGATGGTGTGCGTGCGTTACTGTGCGGTGCGTTGGCGTGCGCGTGGGTACTGTGCGTGTGCTTGTGCGACGCGTGTGCTGTGCGTGTCTCGTGTCGTGTACGTGTGCGATGTAGGTGTGTGCGTGTGCGTGTGCATGTGCGTGTGCGTGAGCGTGTGGGAGTGTGTGTGCTGCATGCATGCGTGCTTGCATGAGTCCATGCATGCGTGCGTGATTTCCCAAGTGCATCTGTGCGTTCGCGCGCATGTGTGTATGTGTATGCGTGTATGTATGTGTGTGAATGTGTGTGTGTGTGTAGTGTGTGTGTGTGTGTGTGTGTGTGTGTGTGTGTGTGTGTGTGCTGTGCGGTGTCAACGTGTGCGTGAGTGTGCGTGTGCGTCTGCGTGGAATGCGTTGCGTGTGCGTATGTGTTTACATGTGCGTGTGAGTGTAAGTGTGCGTGTTTGTGTGCGTTTTCGTGTGCGTGTTTGTGAGCGTGTGCATGTGCGTAGGCGTGTCCGTGTGCGTGTACTTGTGCGCGTCTGTGTGCGAGTGCGTGTGGGTGTGCGTGCGCGTGTCCTTGTGCGTATGCGTGTTCGTGTGCGTGCGTGATTGCGTACGTGCGTGTGTGTCGTGTTCGGTGGTGTGTGTGTGCGCGTCTGTGTGCGAGTGCGTTGTGCTCTGATCGTGTGCGTGTACGTGTCGTGTGCGTGTGCTGTAGTGTGCTGTGCGTATCGTGTGCAGTGTGTGCGTGTGCGTCGTGCGTGTGAGTGTGCGTGTGCTGGTGTGCGTGTGCTTGTGCGTGGCGTTTGCGTGTGATTGTGCGTGTGCGGGTGCGGGTGCGTGTGCGTGTTTCAGTGTGTGCGTACTACTACGTGCAAGCGTGTGTGCGTTCGCGTGCATGTGTGGGTATGTGTGTGCGTGCGTCTACGTGTGCGAGAGCGTGGGATGGTGGGTGTGCGTTTGCGTGTGCGTGTGTGTGATTGTGTGCGTGTGTGCATGTGCGTCTGCGTGGGAGTGTGCGTGTGCGTGTGCGTGTGCGTGTTCGTATGCGTTTGCGTGTGCGTGTGCGTGTGCGTGTGCGTGTGCGTGTGAGTGTGAGTGTGCGTGTACGTATGTGTGTCCATGAGCATGTCCGTGTGCGTGAGCGTGTGCCAGTTTGTGTGCGTACTACGTGCGTGCGTGGTTACCTGCGTGCGTGATTGCGTACGTCCATGTATGCGCTCGCGCGCGTGTGTGTGTGTGCGTTCGTCTACGTGTGCGTGTGCGTGTGTCTGTGCTCATTCGTGTGCGTGTGCGTGTGCGGGTGAGCGATCGTGTGCGTGTTTGTGCGAGTGCGTCAGCGAGGGAGTGCGTGTGTGCGTGTGCGTATGCATTTGCGTGTGCGTATATGCGTGCGTGTGCGCGTGCGTCTGCGTGTGCGTGTGCGTGTGCGTGTGCGTGTGCTTGAGTGTGTGCGAGTGCGTCAGCGTGGGAGTGCGTGTGTGCGTGTGCGTATGCATTTGCGTGTGCGTATATGCGTGCGTGTGCGCGTGCGTCTGCGTGTGCGTGTGCATGTGCGTGTGCGTGTGCTTGAGTGTGTGCGTGTGCGTATGCGTTTGCGTGTGCGTGTGTGCGTGCGTGTGCGTGTGCGTCTGCGTGTGCGTGTGCGTGTGCGTGTGCATGTGCGTATGCGTATGTTTGAGCGTGTGCGTGTGCGTTTGCGTGTGAGTGTGCGTGAGCGAACGCATGTGCGTGTGCGTGTTCGTCTACGTGTGCGTGTGCTTGGGTCTGTTCTCATTCGTGTGCGTGTGCGTGTGCGGGTGAGCGATCGTGTGCGTGTATGTGCGAGTGCGTCAGCGTGGGAGTGCGTGTGTGCGTGTGCGTATGCGTTTGCGTTTGCGTGTGCTTGTGTGCGTGTGTGCGTGTGCGTCTGCGTCTGCGTGTGCGTGTGCATGTGCGTGTGCTTGAGCGTGTGCGTGTGCATTTGCGTGTGCGTGTGTGCGTGCGTGTGCGTGTGCGTCTGCGTGTGCCGGTGCGTATGCATGTGCGTGTGCGTGTGTTTGTGCGTGTGCATGTGCGTGTGCGTGTGCTTGAGCGTTTGCG
Source organism: Vesta saturnalis (assembly GCA_036346205.1). NCBI lineage: Eukaryota > Metazoa > Arthropoda > Insecta > Coleoptera > Lampyridae > Vesta > Vesta saturnalis. Next base: position 47,227 of record JARFJB010002035.1, read on the forward strand.
TGTGCGTATGCGTTTGCGTGTGCGTGTGTGCGTGGGCGTGCGTGTGCGTCTGCGTGTGCCGGTGCGTGTGCGTGTGCATGTGCTTGTGCGTGTGTGTAGGTGTGCGTGTGCGTGTGCGTGTGCGTGTGCGATTGCGTGTTCGTGTGCGTGTTCGTGTGCGTGTGCTTGTGCGTGTGGGTGTGTGTGAGCGTGTGCGTGTGATTGTTCGTCTGCGTGTGCGTGAGCGGTGGTGCCGTTGTGTGGAATGCGTCGTCGTGTGCGTGTGCGTGTGTGTGTGTGTGTACGTGTACGTATGCGTGTCCATGTGCATGTGGCGCGCGCGTGTGAGTGAGCGTGCGCCAGTGTGTGTACGTGCTACGTGCGTGCGTGGGTACCTGCGTGCGTGATTGCGTACGTGCGTTTGTCCGATTGCGCGCATGTGTGTATGTGTGTTCGTGCGTCTACGTGTGCGTGTGCGTGCGGGGTGCGATGTGTGCGTGTACCGGTACGTGACTGTGCGAGTGTGTGTTGCACGATCGTGGCAGTGTGCGTGTGCGTCTGCGTGAGTGCTCGTGTGCGTGTGCTGTGCGTGGCCTGTGTGCGTGCGTGAGTGGTGCGGTGCGTCTGCGTGGGTGAGTGCGTGTGTGCGTGTGCGTTTGCATGTGGTGTGCGTGTGCGTTGTGCGTGCGTGTGCGCGTTGCGTGTGCGGGTGCGTGTGCCTGTGCGTGTGGTGTGCTTGCGTGTGCGTGTGCGTAGCGGTTGTGCGTGTGCGTTGTGCGTGTTCGTGTGCTTGTCGTGTGCGTGATCGTTGCGTGTGCGTGTGCATGTGCGTATGCGTATGTTTGAGCGTGTGTGTGCGTGTGCGTGTTGAGTGCGTGGCGACTGCATGTGCTGTGTGCGTGTTTCGTCGTCGTGTGCGTTCGTGCTGTGGTGTTGTTGCTCATGTGTGTGCGTGTGCGTGTGGTGTGTGAGCGATGTGTGTCGTGTATGTGTGAGTGCGTGGTGTGGTGTGTGTGTGCGTGTGCGTGATGTCGTGTGTGTGTGTGCGTGTGTGTGCTGTGCGTGGTGTGCGTCTGCGTCTGCGTGTGCGTGTGCGTGTGCGTGTGCGTGTGCTTGATGCGTGTGCGTGTGTGCTTTGTCGTGTGCGTGTTTGTGCTGTGCGTCGTGTCGTGTGCGTCGTGCGCGTGTGCGTGCGTGTGTGCGTGGCTGTCAGTGTGCGTGTGCGTGTGCGTGTTCGTGTGCGTGTGCATGTCGGTCGTGTGCGTGTGCTTGAGCGTGGTTGCGTGTGCGTGATGCGTTTGCGTGTGCGTGCGTGTCGGTGCGTGCTGTGCGTGTGCGTGCGTGTGCCGGTGCGTGTGCTGTAGTTTTCGTTGCTTTGCGTGTGCTGGTGTGTGAGCGTGTGCGTGTGCGTGTGCGTGTGCGTGTGCGATGCTGTGCTGTGCGTGTGCGTGTGCGTGTGCGTGGTGTTGTGCGTGTGCTTGTCGGGTGTGTGAGCGTGCGGTGCGTGCGTGAGGTTGGTTGCGTGCGCGTGCGTGTGCGTGAGCGTGTGCGGCGTGTGCGTGTGCGTGTGGGTAATGCGTGTGCGTTGCGTGCATGCGTGTGCGTGTGTGGTGTGCTGTGTACGTGTACGTATGCGTGTCCATGTGCATGTGCGCGTGCGTGTGCGTGAGCGTGTGCCAGTGTGTATGCGTGCTACGTGCGTGCGTGGGTACCTGCGTGCGTGATTGCGTACGTGCGTTTGTCCGTTGCGCGCTGTGTGATGTGTGTCGTTGCGTCTACGTGTGCGTGTGCGTGTGCGTGTCGTGTGCGTCGTGTGTGCGGTAGCGTACGTGCGTTTGTACGTGTAGCGTGGGTGCGTGTGTCGTGTGTTGCATTTGCGTATCGTATGTGCAGTGCGCGCGTGTGCGTGTGCTGTCGTGCGTGTGGGTGCTGAGCGTGTGCTTGTGCGTATGCGTGGCTGCGTGGTGTGTGCGTGCGTGTGCGTAGTGCGTGCGTGTGCGTCTGCGTGTGCGTGTGTGTGAGTGAGCGTGTGCGTGTGCGTTTGCATGTGAGTGTGCGTGTGCGTGTGCGTATGCGTGTGCGTATGCGTGTGCGGGTGCGTGTTCCTGTGCGCGTGTGTGTGTGTGCGTCTGCGCGTGCGTGTACGTGCGCGTGTGCGTGTGCCAACGCGTGTGCTTGTGCGTGTTCGTGTGCTTGTACGTGTGCGAATACGTATGTGTGCGTGTGCGTGTGCATGTGCGTGTGCGTGAGCGTGTGGGAGTGTGTGTGCTGCGTGCATGCGTGCTTGGATGCGTGCGTGCGTGCTTGCATGTGTCCTTGCATGCGTTGCGTGATGTTCGTGCGTCTGTGCGTGTGCGTCTGCGTGTGTGTGCGTGTGATGTGCGTGTGTGTGAATGTGTGTGATGTTGTGTGTGTGTGTGAAGTGTGTGTGTGTGTGTTGTAGTGTGGTGTGTGTGTGTGCTGTGTGTGTGTGTGCGTGTGTGTGTCGTGTCGTGTGTTGTGGTGTGTGCGTGTGCATGGTGTGTATGCGTGTGCGTGAGTGTGCGTGTGTGTCGTGCGTTGTGTATGCGTGTGTGTGTGCGTGTGTGTTTGCATGTGTGAGTGTGTGTGCTGTGTTTGTGTGCGTTGTGTCGTGTGTCGTGTGTGGTGTGTAGCGTGTGCATGTGCGTGTGCGTGTCCGTGTGCGTGTACTTGTGCGCGTCTGTGTGCGAGTGCGTGTGGGTGTGCGTGCGCGTGTACGTGTGCGTGTGCGTGTGCGTGTTCGTGTGCGTGTGCTTGTGCGCGTCTGTGTGCGAGTGCTTGTGGGTGTTGGTGTGCGTGTGCGTGTGAGCGCGCTTGTGCGTGTGCATGTGCGTGTACGTGTGCGTGTACGTGTGCGTGTGCGTGTGCGTGTGAGTGTGGGTGTGCGTGTGCTTGTGAGTTTTCGTATGCGTTTGCGTGTGCGTGTGCGTGTGAGAGTAAGTGTGCGTGTTCGTGTGCGTGTGAGTGTGCGAGTGCGTGTGCTTGTGCGTGTGCTTGTGCGTGTGCGTGTGCGTGTGCGTGTGAGTGTGCGTGTGCTTGTTCGTGTGCGTGTGCTTGAGCCTGTGCGGGTGCGAGTGCGTGAGGGTGTGGGTGTGCGTGCGCCCGTGCGTGTGCGTGTGCTCGTGCGTGTGCGTGTGCGTGTGCGTGTGCGTTTGTGTGTGTATGTGCTTGAGCGTATGCGTGTACATGTGCGCGTGGGTGCGTGAGTGCGTAGGCGTGTGCGTGTACGTATGGTGTCCATGAGCATGTGCGCGTGCGTGTGCGTGAGCGTGTGCCAGTTTGTATGCGTACTACGTGCATGCGTGGTTACCTGCGTGCGTGATTGCGTACGTCCATGTGTGCGTTCGCGCGCGCGTGTGTGTGTGTGTGCGTTCGTCTACGTGTGCGTGTGCGTGTGGCTGTGCTCATTCGTGTGCGTGTGCGTGTGCGGGTGAGCGATCGTGTGCGTGTTTGTGCGAGTGCGTCAGCGTGGGGTGCGTGTGCGTGTGCGTATGCATTTGCGTATGCGTATGTGCGTGCGCCGGCGTGTGCGTGTGCGTGTGCATGTGCATGTGCGTGTGCGTGTGCTTGAGCGTGTGCTTGTGCGTATGCGTTTGCGTGTGCGTGTGTGCGTGCGTGTGCGTGTGCGTCTGCGTGTGCGTCTGCGTGTGCGTGTGCATGTGCGTGTGCGTGTGTTTGAGCGTGTGCGTGTGCGTTTGCGTGTGAGTGTGCGTGAGCGAATGCATGTGCGTGTGCGTGTTCGTCTACGTGTGCGTGTGCTTGGGTCTGTTCTCATTCGTGTGCGTGTGCGTGTGCGGCTGAGCGATCGTGTGCGTGTATGTGCGAGTGCGTCAGCGTGGGAGTGCGTGTGTGCGTGTGCGTATGCATTTGCGTGTGCGTGTGTGCGTGCGTGTGCGTGTGCGTCTGCGTGTGCGTGTGCGTGTGCATGTGCGTGTGCGTGTGCTTGAGCGTGTGCGTGTGCATTTGCGTGTGCGTGTGTGCGTGCGTGTGCGTGTATGTGCGAGTGCGTGTGTGCGTGTGCGTATGCGTTTGCGTGTGCGTGTGTGCGTGCGTGTGCGTGTGCGTCTGCGTGTGCGTGTGCGTGTGCATGTGCGTGTGCGTGTGCCAACGCGTGTGCTTGTGCGTGTTCGTGTGCTTGTACGTGTGCGAATACGTATGTGTGTGCGTGTGCGTGTGCATGTGCGTGTGCGTGAGCGTGTGGGAGTGTGTGTGCTGCGTGCATGCGTGCTTGTATGCGTGCGTGCGTGCTTGCATGTGTCCTTGCATGCGTGCGTGATTTGCGTGCGTCTGTGCGTTGGCGCTGTGTGTCGTGTGCGTGTGATGTGCGTGTGTGTGTGGTGTGTGTGTGTGGTGTGTGTGTGTGATGGTGTGTGTGGTGTGTGTGCGTGGTGTCTGTGGTGTGCGTGTGCGTGTGCGTGTGGTGTACATCGTGTGCTGTGTTGTCGTGTGCGTTCGTGTGGTACGTGTGCTGTGTGCGTGTGATATGTGTGTGTGTGTGAGTGTGAGTGTGCGTGTTTGTGTGCGTTTTCGTATGCGTGTTTGTGAGCGTGTGCATGTGCGTGTGCGTGTCCGTGTGCGTGTACTTGTGCGCGTCTGTGTGCGAGTGCGTGTGGGTGTGCGTGCGCGTGTACGTGTGGTGTCGTGTGCGTGTTCGTGTGCGTGTGCTTGTGCGCGTCTGTGTCGTGCTTGTGGGTGTTGGTGGTGCGTGTGCTGTGAGCGCGCTGTGTGTGCATGTCGTGTGTGTCGTGTACGTGCGTGTGCGTGTGCGTATACGTGTGCATGTGCGTATTCGTGTGCGTGTGCGTGTGCGTGTGCGTGTTCGTGTGCGTGTTCGCTTGCGCGTGCGTGTGCGTGTGCGTGTGAGTGTGGGTGTGCGTGTGCTTGTGAGTTTTCGTATGCGTTTGCGTGTTCGTGTGCGTGTGAGAGTAAGTGTGCGTGTTCGTGTGCGTGTGAGTGTGCGAGTGCGTGTGCTTGTGCGTGTGCTTGTGCGTGTGCGTGTGCGTGTGCGTGTGAGTGTGCGTGTGCTTGTTCGTGTGCGTGTGCTTGAGCCTGTGCGGGTGCGAGTGCGTGTGGGTGTGGGTGTGCGTGCGCCTGTGCGTGTGCGTGTGCTCGTGCGTGTGCGTGTGCGTGTGCGTTTGTGTGTGTATGTGCTTGAGCGTATGCGTGTACATGTGCGCGTGGGTGCGTGAGTGCGTAGGCGTGTGCGTGTACGTATGTGTGTCCATGAGCATGTGCGCGTGCGTGTGCGTGAGCGTGTGCCAGTTTGTATGCGTACTACGTGCATGCGTGGTTACCTGCGTGCGTGATTGCGTACGTCCATGTGTGCGTTCGCGCGCGCGTGTGTGTGTGTGTGCGTTCGTCTACGTGTGCGTGTGCGTGTGGCTGTGCTCATTCGTGTGCGTGTGCGTGTGCGGGTGAGCGATCGTGTGCGTGTTTGTGCGAGTGCGTCAGCGTGGGGGTGCGTGTGTGCGTGTGCGTATGCATTTGCGTATGCGTATGTGCGTGCGCCGGCGTGTGCGTGTGCGTGTGCATGTGCATGTGCGTGTGCGTGTGCTTGAGCGTGTGCTTGTGCGTATGCGTTTGCGTGTGCGTGTGTGCGTGCGTGTGCGTGTGCGTCTGCGTGTGCGTCTGCGTGTGCGTGTGCATGTGCGTGTGCGTGTGTTTGAGCGTGTGCGTGTGCGTTTGCGTGTGAGTGTGCGTGAGCGAATGCATGTGCGTGTGCGTGTTCGTCTACGTGTGCGTGTGCTTGGGTCTGTTCTCATTCGTGTGCGTGTGCGTGTGCGGCTGAGCGATCGTGTGCGTGTATGTGCGAGTGCGTCAGCGTGGGAGTGCGTGTGCGTGTGCGTATGCATTTGCGTGTGCGTGTGTGCGTGCGTGTGCGTGTGCGTCTGCGTGTGCGTGTGCGTGTGCATGTGCGTGTGCGTGTGCTTGAGCGTGTGCGTGTGCATTTGCGTGTGCGTGTGTGCGTGCGTGTGCGTGTATGTGCGAGTGCGTGTGTGCGTGTGCGTATGCGTTTGCGTGTGCGTGTGTGCGTGCGTGTGCGTGTGCGTCTGCGTGTGCGTGTGCGTGTGCATGTGCGTGTGCGTGTGCTTGAGCGTGTGCGTGTGCACTTGCGTGTCCGTGTGTGCGTGCGTGTGCGTGTGCGTCTGCGTGTGCCGGTGCGTGTGCATGTGCGTGTGTGTGTGTGTTTGTGCGTGTGCATGTGCGTGTGCGTGTGCTTGAGCGTTTGCGTGTGCGTATGCGTTTGCGTCTGCGTGTGTGCGTGCGTGTGCGTGTGCGTGTGCATGTGCGTGTGCGTGTGTTTGAGCGTGTGCGTGTGCGATTGCGTGTGAGTGTGCGTGTGCGTGTGCGAATGCGTGTGCGTGTGCGTGTTTGTGTGCGCGTGCGTGTACATGTGCGTGTGCGTCTGCATGAGCGTGTGCGTGTGCGTGTACCTCTGCGTGTGCTTGTGCTTGTTCGTGTGCGTGTACGTGTGCGAATACGTATGTGTGTGGGTGTGCGGGTGCGTGATCGTGTGCGTGTGTGTGTGTGTGCTGAGTGCATGCGTGCTTGTATGCGTGCGTGCGTGCTTGCATGTGTCCTTGCATACGTGCGTGATTTGGCAAGTGCGTGTGTGCGTTCGCGCGAATGTGTGTATGTGTGTGTGCGCGTATGTGTATGTGTGTGTGTGTGTGTGTGTGTGTGTGTGTGTGTGTGTGTGTGTGTGTGTGTGTCTGTGTTTGTGTGAGTGTGTGAGTGTGTAACTGTGTGTGTTTGTGTGTGTGTGTGTGTGCGTGCGTGTTGCGTGTGGATATGTGTGTGTGTGTGTGTGTGTGTGTGTGTGTGTGTGTGTGTGTGTGTGTGTGTGTTGGTGTGTGGGTGTTTGGGTGTGTGGGAGGGTGTGTGTGGGTGTGTGTATGAGTATGCGTGCATGCGTGTATGTGTGGGTGCACTCTAGAATAGCAGCAATGTCGTACTCCAAATTTCATATTTTAAGCCTGTTCTCGTTTCTCCTGGGACTTTTGAATGTTGACCGGAATTCAGCGGTGGACAAGGGGTATCAAAAACAGTTTTTGCTTTTTATCAATTATTTTAGAAACAGCTGTATATTTCAAAGATATGAAAATACCAACATATTAATTAATATTAAGTAATGCAATATTTTGATACAGGCCTAATCTAGCACCAAACAAATTTTAAGCGTACATCTGACATAGATTATTGTTTTGTTTTTACGTTGTTGCCTCTTTTCGTTATAAACGTATTAAAAGGGGGAATGCATAATTATTTTAAAAAAATTATTAGATTATTTGATTTCTTTTAATTTCAACTTTTATTGGTAGGTAGTTTGGTAGGTCGTGTGTTCCACAGCAGGTATTAATTACTATTATTTTACGAACATATTATGAGAATCTCATGTACGTCCGTCCATCCGTCCATCCATCTGTTCGTTCGTGGTTTTTAAGCTCAACGCTTTGACGTAGAATAATGCTGTATTCCTTAGGTCACTGGTAACTACACCTACTAATACGGTTAACCTGAAAGTCACATGTCAAGTTGAAAATTTAATAACGCGTACTGGTGCACAATCATTGCGAACGGTTTCTAGTAGAATAATGCGGATTTTGACGCAATTTACAACGTGATTGACAAATGTCCAATAAGTTAATATGGTGTCTTTTGGCGTGCATTGTCGTTATTTATGTAGAAATTTGGGTACAAAAACGTCAAATGGCATGACTTTAATGTTCAATAAATGAATATTGTGGAATTCCCCGGACGAATTGGATAGCTCACGCTTTACGGGGTAATTCTTTTGACGATTGGTCAAAGCTGGAAGAGAGAGTAGTGGGGGAGAGGTTAAAAATGGTACGTATTAATGTCTAATGATAGGTCTTGACGAAATGAGTGGTCTCCGCCAACTATCATCGCCTCCGACCTCTTACATACGAGGTCGCCCAAAACTCCGAAACGATAAGTCGTATATGTCATGCACCACTAGTAAATTTTTCGATAAGATGCATCTAACTGGTATTCTGCATCCAAATACCGGGCCACCATAATAAGTAAAAGTTAGTGTTTTTGACGTATTTATACTTTCAAGGAAATGGTGTTGGGGAGTTTCCCTAGGCATACGTACATGGTGCTTGAACGAAAGGCCTCGAAAAAAGAGTTTTTTTTAATAACTGATGCCCCCCCCCCCCGACCCGACTCCCAATAAGCGAGACCGGTTATAATTTCTAAATGGTAGATAGTAGATACGCCATACGCCCGCTCATTGGAAAGCTTTTAGCAAGCCGAATCGCACTGTTGCTGCTACACCCTCTGGACAACCCTCTTCCTCCACGGTAGAAAAGGATTATTTCTGTGGGTTTTTCCTCCTAGAAAATAAATGTGGCAGTAATTGTTTTATACGTATACCTTTATGGTACTCAAATGAACGGTCTCGAAGAAAAAAGTATTTCTCCACCAACATTCCTTGTGATCACCTATAAACGAGATCGGTAATAAATCTGAAACTGTAGATCATAGATCTATGAAACCTTTTGATGCACCACTCCGAACGGTCACTCAAAACGCCTTCCGGTCAACCCCTCTACCTCCTAATGAGGAACAGGTGAAGTCTTCCCAGAAAATGAATGGACTTCACGGTGCTTTAATGGAATATCTCAACGGAAGGCGCATTTTCTCATCCCCTCCAAGCCCTAGAAGTCGATCATGGTACCAATATTATATATACATCGTAGATGTCATTCTACTGCTGGTTGGAAAGTTTTCGGCAAGCAGCGTAGACAACTCACCTTCTGCCACCCCATATAGCGTGAGGAAAAGTTTTTTAGGTTGATTTGTTTTCCCACAAAGTAGGAAGGGGAATTGTCCTGTATATACCTTCATGGTACTCTAATGAAGAGTTTCGACGACAGGAATGGTCATCCGCATCGACCCCTTATAAGCGAGGTAAGTCATAATTCCAAAACGGTAGATATGCCATGTAACTACTTGAAAATTATTAAGCAAGCCACAGCTGTGTCACTCTGTCTCCCTGAGGCCACATTTCACGAAGTGAATAATCGTTGAAGTTCTGGCCTTCTCACAAGATTTAGTCCAGGGATTCTAAAAAATACCTTCATGGTACTCTAGTGAAAGGCCCTAAAATAAGGTGTGGTTTTCTACTAACTTTCATCTTAGATTACCCCCTACAAGTTAGGTCCAATATCCAATATATCCAATATCCATATGTATACTGAAACACACATTAAGATACGCCACTGGTGGGGGTTGAAAATAAATTGCAAATACATCAAACCATTTTGTATAAATATGACAAATCGTATATTCAAGTTCAAAATAAATTTGCAAGTAAACACTCAAAACTATTATATGCGTTTTAAAGTGAGGTATAAATTCACAGAAAAATCAAGCGACAACAATAATATTAGTTATGTGCTGCTAAAATTTAAACGGGCATTTCCCAAAGCGTTTATATTAAAAATAAATTAACATTCAATTCACAAATTATAAAAGATACCGAACTGTCGCTGATAAAACTGTGACTTATTTTAGTTTTAAGGACAAAATACGGAGACCACTTATCGATAGTGTATATGACAAATTCAACAAAAGTCCTTAAGAAATAGGACAAATTAGACAGCGTTTGAAAGATCATGTTTTAGTAAATCAGAACACAAAATTAATTTTATACATTACTTTTGTGCTAAAATAATTTTGCTGACGTCACTGTTTGAGGTGGATCCTAGAGAATTTCATATCAAATAAATTAAAAATTGATGTAATTAATTTTGATCGGGAAAAAAGTAATTCAGTTGAATCAGAATGTTAAAGCCATGGCCCTAGCAAATTACTTGAAATTATTTTGAAATAGAACGTTTGTATGACAATTTTTTCAAGCCCTTTTAGAAAGCAGGTTTTACGAATTTTCATTGCCCTTCTGTAAAAGGGGAAATAAATTATAAATATAACTAGGAAAAGACTGTATTTAGTAGGCAGTCTGCATTAAACATTGACGCGAGACGGTCACAAACCGGATCGCATACCAAATCTGGTCGCTTAGCAGTTGTGAATTGCTATTAATGAGTCTGCATTTGTATCAATACGGAAATCTCGAAACTTTAAATATTTTGGCAATTTTACCTTCCAATCTACATTTGAATATGTAGGCCAAATTGCGCCAAGATCTTCCACAATGTATGCGTGTGCGTGTGTTCGTGTGTACGTGAGTGAGTGTATGCGTGTGTGCGTGTATGCGTGTGGCCGTGTGTGCGTGTGTGCATGTATTTGTGTGTGCGCGCGTCTCTGTGTGTGTGTGCGAGTGTGCGTGTGTGCGTGTGTGCGTGTGTGCGTGTGTGCGAGCGCGCGTGTGTGCGTATGCGCGAGTGTACATGTGTGCGAGCGTGCGTCCGTTTGTGCGTTTGTGCGTGTGTGCGCGTGTGCGCGTGTGCGTGTGTGCGTGTGTGCGTCTGTGCGCATGTACGTGTGTGCGTGTGTGCGTATGTGCGTGTTCGTGTGTGCCTGTGTGCGTGTGTCGCATGTATATATATATATATATATATATATATATATATATATATATATATGATTATATATGTGTGTCGTGTGTGCGTGTGGTGTGTGTGCATAGGTGTGTGACATTTGTGCGTCTGTGCGTATGTGCGCGTGTACGTGTTTTCTTGTACGCATTTATGCGTGTGTGCGTGTTTGTGCGTGTGTACATGTGTGCGTGTATGCGTGTGTGCGTGTGTGCGTGTGCTTGTGTGTGGGTGTGCGTGTATGCGTGTGTGCGTGTGTGCGAGTGTGCGAGTATGCGTGTGTGCGTGAGCGTGTGCATCTGTGTGTGAGTCTGTGTGCGTGCGTACGTGTATGCGTGTGTGCGTATGCGTGTTTGCGTTTGTGTCGTGTGTGCGTATGTACGTTTGTACGTGTGTGCGAGCGTGCGTGCGTGCGTGCGTGTGTGCGTGCGTACGTGTGTTCGTGTGTGCGTGTTTGCGTGTATGGGTGTGTGCGTGTGTGCGTGTGTGAGTGTGTGCGTGTGTGCGTGTGTGCGTGTGCATGTGTGCGTGTGTACGTGTGTCAAACGTGCGTGCGTGCGTGTGTGTGTGCGTGCGTGCGTGTGTGCGTGCGTGCGTGTGTGCGTGTGTGCGTGTTTGCGTGTATGCGTGTGTGCGTGTGTGCGTGTGTGCGTGTGTGCGCCTGTGCGCATGTGCGTGTGTGCGTGTGTGCGTATGTACGCGTGTGCGTGTGTGCGTGTGAGCGTGTATGAGTGTGTGTGTGTGTGTGTGCATGTGTGCGTGTGTGTGCGTGTGTGTGTGCGTGTGTGCACGTGTGAGCGTGTGCCTGTGTGCATGTGTGATATATATATATATATATATATATATATATATATATATATATATATATATATATATATATATATATAAATCATTTCCGCTTCGTAGGTAGTCTAGGTGGTCTAGTAGAGCATTGATTAAGTTGACTGCAATATGTTAAAAGTTTCTCTAAAGCTGCATCAGACCAAAAATGATTCAAACACCGGTTACAAATTACTTTCTTATGACCGCGTTTTGATACCTGTTTTGAAAAGAAAACTGACATATTTTTAATCCATGTGAAATGGTATACAGTGTTAATATCCCCTGCCTGATCATTAGCGGAAAGTATTAAAATGTTTATGGGTTCTCTATCGCTTCGCTGATTACTCAATACAAAGGGTACAACTTTTTTATCATTTACGCAATACAAATTAATTGCGAGGTTGTTTAGTTTCTCAAATTTCTTCACATCATTCAGCTGAATGGGGGAAGTGAATTGAATCAAAATTCAAAACATCTAGAAAATGAGGATAACTAGAAGTCCCATATGAATGCTGAGAAGCGGGATATAATGCCGAAAGAACGGCCCACAGGAAGCAATACTCATCCTTATATTTAAGATTCACTACCGCACGCTTTACTGCTATAAAGCGAGGAATTTTAACATAGGTTGAATGACCGCCTCTAAATGGGACATAGCTATTAATATTCACTTTTAAATGTAAAACTTCATGTAATGCCCAACCGGAATCCCTTTCGGAAAACTCCTCTAATTTTATCCGTAACTTATCATACACGTTTTCATTGTACCAGACACGTACATTGGTTGAAATATCAATAACGCAATTTTTTGTGGCAAAAGTCTTCAACTCAATACTATGATTTTGGGGTTGCATGAAATTGCACCCTAAGATCACATTCACCTTTAGCATAGATTGCCTTAACATTAATTTCACCTTACGTGCAAAACTATTATACGTGTTTAGTAAAAATATCAAAGGGTCCTTAATGTTTGACATATTGATTATAATTCCTGTAAGTAACCTACTATTAAAACAAGAGTCTAGGGGGTACCAACGTAATTTATGCATACCTTTTTTATTGACAATTCCACCACCAACTTTCTCTGAAGCGTTATTTAACCGCATCAATTTAACCCGATAGCACTTGAGCAATCCTAAATTGTTCTCAAGCTTAAGCAGACTTTCATTGGTCTCATAATAAATTTTATTTTTAATTATATCTTGCAATAGCTTGATATTGGTGTTAACTATACGGATGTGCCTCGAAAACTCCTTTTCCGTTTTCAATAAGGGAACAACACGCCTTGTTAAATTAACTATCTCACTACTACTTGGCATACTCATAGTCAACAATATAAAACACACACGTAATAATGACACAATGGTTTAGAATAAAACTTCTAGTCAGGATTGTAAAAATATGACACACACACACACACACACACACACACACACACACACACACACACACACACACACACACACACACACACACACACACACACACACACACACACACACACACACACACACACACACACACACACACACACTAGTGAGTATCTAATACTTGCTCTTCACTTTAGGTAATTTGTTGTAACGATTGCAATGTATCGACTGACGTGAGACTGTTCTTCATCTACTTATATAGAGATACGATCGGGTAAGGTTGGATAAGTTCGAATCACTAAGTTTTATAAAATATGTTTTACTTGTTAGATGACCTAATGAGTCTGAACAATGGATCGTCTTTGTTCTTGATTGCTCAGAAGTTCAGAAGCTGTGAGCCAGCCAAAACAATGAATCGCCTTTGTTCTCTCGGGTGACCTTGACAATTATAAGCGTAGACTGAAGCATGGGTTAGAACAATGGATCGCCTTTGTTCTTGATTTCTCAGAATTTCAGAAGCTATGACTCAGCCAAAACAATGAATCACCTTTGTTCTCTCGTGTGACCATGACAATTATAAGCATAGACTTTGAAGCGTTAGCTAGAACAATGGACCGAATTTGTTCTTCATTCCTTAGGATTGAGATGTATTTAGATAACAATCTATTTTTAAAAATTATAATGGAACAATGGATCGTCTTTGTTTTCTCATGTGGCCTTGAAAATTGTAAGCATAGACTTTGAAGCGTTGGCTAGAACAATGGACCGCTTTTGTTCTTCATTCCTTAGAATTGAGATGTATTTAGATAACAATTCAGATTTAGAAATTATAATGGAACAATGGATTGTCTTTGTTATCTCATGTGGATTTGAAAATTGTAAGCATAGACTTTGAAGCTTTGGCTAGACCAATGGACCCCCTTTGTTCTTTAAAATTGATTTTTTAGAATTGAGATGTATCTAGGTAACAATCTATTTTCGCCCAGAATAATGAATCGCTTTTGTTCTCTCGTGTGAACTTGGGGGGAAACGGTTGCGAAACAGCCATCTGTTTTGGGAAACGGACCCCCTGTTTTAGGAAACGGCTAACTGTTTTTAGGAAACCGCTTCTTGTTTAGGGGAACGGCCACCTGTTTTGGAGAACCACTTGAGTGCACTGGGGGGTGTGACCTTAGTAAGCATTGCTTGATGACCTTGAAACACGCATAAACAACACCTCAGGGCTTGATGACCTTAAGGAATAGATGCAGGTAATGTATGGGATAACCTACAATTGACGTGGACAATCACTGAACTCTAAAAACAATCTAGTAACTTTTCTAGTTACTGACCTTGAAGGACTCGTGAGAGCATGACCTTGAAGCGTTGACCTAGAAACGTTGACCTTGAAGAGGCTTAGCAGGGTCACCAACCTACCACGTGGGCTTGAAGAAATTTAGTAGGGTTACCAACCTACCACGTGGCCTTGAAGAGGTAGGGTTACCAACCTTTCGTACAACATGGCCTGAGGTGACCTTGAAATAGGCAATGTTACCAACCTAGAATTCTAGTGACCTTTCTGGTGACTTTTTCCAAATCTGGTGACAAATCAAGTAACAAAAGTGGCTCAGAAGTGACATAGTACATCTACTCACGCACACACGTACACACGCACACACCACAAACACGCAAACACGCACACACGCACACATGCACATTCGCACATACGCACATACGCACACAGACATACATGCACACACACAGCACACACATGCACACAGCAGCACTGCACACACGCACACTGCACACACGCACACCGCGCGAACATCACACGCACACAACAACACATACACACACACGCACAATCGCACATACGCAGACGACACGCACAACGCACAGCACACAGCACACACATGTACACAGCACAAACACGACACATGCGTACAAGAAAACACGTACACCACACACACACACACACACACACACACTATATATATATATATATATATATATATATATATATATATATATATATATATACACACACTGTGTCCGTAAAGTATGGAACAAATTAATTTTTAGCTAAATAGACCATTTTAAGAAATAATCCTGAAACATGTCGATCTTTGATTTTAATTTACCGTATTTTAAAATAATAATCTAATATACAGGGTGAATTACTTTCGAGTAATGACGTCACCGCCATTTTTTTTAAATGGAACACCTCCATTTTGTTTCAATTTTCGGATTGCTCTAGCTGAGCTGATTCTAAAAATGTATCACATGTTGATTCCAATTGGTACGGGGTGGACAAAAATAGAATAGTTTTGTGTGTGCTCATAAAGTAACGCATAACATTCTTTATTAGTTAAATTAACAATATTATCAAAAATACTTGTTGTATAGCGGCAATTGGTTTAAATGTAGTTTGTAATATTTTGTTACATTATTAGATTAATAAAAATGAGCTGTTTTCAAACATGTTTGGTATATGTGGTCTAGCAGACAGAATATGAAAGCAATTAATTCTTATCAATTTAAAAAAAATGGCGGTGACGACATTACTCAAAAGTAATTCACCCTGTATATTAGATTATTATTTTAAAATACGTTAAATTAAAATCAAAAATCGTCGTGTTTCAGGATTATTTCTTAAAATGGTCTGTTTAGCTAAAATTAATTTGTTCCATACTTTACGGACAGTTATATATATATATATATATATATATATATATATGTGTGTGTGTGTGTGTGTGTGTGTGTGTATGTGTGTATGTGTGTATGTGTGTGTATGTGTGTGTATGTGTGTGTGTATGTGTGTGTGTGTGTGATGTGGTGTATTGTGCTGTGTGTGTACATGTGTGCGTATGTGCGCGTGTACGTGCTTTCTTGTACGCATGTCAGCGTGTGTGCGTGTTTGTGCGTGTGTACATGTGTGCGTGTGTAAGTGTGTGCGTGTGCGCGTGTGTGCGTGTGCGTGTGTGTGTGAGTTTGTGCGTGTGTGCTTGTGTGCGTGTGTGCCAGTGTGCGTGTGTGCGAGTGTGCGTGTGTGCATGTGTGCGGGTTTGCGTGTGTGCGTGTGTTCGTATGTGCGGGTGTGCATGTGTGCGTGTGTGCGTGTGCGTGTGTGCGTGTGTGTGTGCGACTGTGCGTGTGCGTGTGTGTGCTTGTGTGCGTGCGTGCATGTGTGCGTGTGTGAGTGTGTGCGTGTTTTGCGTGTGTGTGTCGTGTGTGCGTGTGTGCGTGAGTGAATGTACTATGTCACTTCTAAGCTACTTTTGTCACTAGATTTGTCACCAGATTTGGAAAAACTCACCAGAAAGGTCACTAGATTTCTAGGTTGGTAACATTGCCTATTTCAAGGTCACCTCAGGCCACGTGATATGTTGGTAATCCTGCTTCTTTAAGGCCACGTGGTAGGTTGGTAGCCCTGCTAAGTCTCTTCAAGGTCACGGAGGACACGTTGTAGGAAAGGTTTGTACTCCTGCTAAGTCAAGGCCATGTAGTAGGGAGGGTTTGTAACCCTGCTTCTTCCAGGTCACCTCAGGCCACGTTGTAGGAAAGGTTGGTAACCCTGCTAAAACTCTTCATGGTCACCTCGGCCTTGTTGTAGGAAGGGTTGGTAACACTGCTAAGTCTCTTCAAGGTCACCTCGGCCATGTTATAGGTTGGTAACCCTGCTAAGTTTCTTCAAGGTCATTCTTGCACGAGTCCTTCAAGACCAGTAACTAGTAAAGTTACTAGAAAGGTTACTAGATTTCTGGTTGTTGATTGTCCACGTCAATTGTAGGTTACCTGCATCTATTCCTCAAAGTCATCACATTGCCCTCGGTCTCAAGCCCTGAGGTCTATGCATGTTTCAAGGTCATCAAGCAATGTTTACTTTAGTCACGTCCCCCAGTGCTCTCAAGGGGTTCCCCTAAACAGGTAGCCGTTTCCTAAAGCAGGTAGCCGTTTTCCAAAAACAGGTAGCCGTTTTCTAAAAACAGGTAGTCGTTTCCTAAAACAGGGGGTCCGTTTCCCAAAACAGATAGCTGTTTCGCAACCGTTTCCCCCGAAGGTGACGCGAGAGAACAAAGACGATCCATTGTTCAGGTCGAGTTATAAAAATAGATTGTTATCCAAATACATCTCAATTCTAGGAAATCAAGAACAAAGACGATGCATTATTCAAGCCGACGGTTCAAAGTCTATGCTTACAATTTTCAAGGCCACACGAGAAATGAACAAAGACGATTCATTGTTCCGTTATAATTCCTGAAAATAGATTGTTATCTAAATACATCTCAATTCCAGGAAATCAAGAACAAAGGCGGTCCATTGTTCTAGCCAACGCTTCAAAGTCTATGCTTATAATTTTCAAGGTCACACAAGAGAACACAGGCGATTCATTGTTCTGGTTGACTTATAAAAATAGATTGTTATCTAAATACATCTCAATTCTGAGAAATCAAGAATAAAGGCGATCCATTGTTCAAGACGACGCTTCAAAGTATATGCTTACAATTTTCAAGGTCACACGAGAGAACAAAGACGATCTATTGTTTTGGCTGGGTCATAGCTTTTGAATTTCTGAGAAATCAAGAACAAAGAGGATGCATTGTTCAGACCGTTCTAGCAAGTAAAATATTTTTATAAAACTTTATTAACCACAATATACAGATAAGAAATCGATTTAAGTAAATATACATATTATGGGAGGTTTGATGTACTTAACATTTTGTAATACCTTTTGCTGGATCATGTAATATTTAGTGCATCCAACCATATGTAAACATGCTCATTTCGAAAATAGTGTTTAGTCGTAGTGCGGTTGTGGACAAGTAAAGTCATGAAAAAAGCAATAAAATCACTCCTGGAACGAAGTTCACTGCCGGATACTTCATACTGCTGTAGTAACAATATGAATAATAATTTAACATTTTGTTGTTCATGCTGTCAAAATAGTGATGGTAGTAGTAGTAGTAGTAGCAAAAACGAAGAGAAGCAAGATGAAGTATATTCCGACTGGTCATCATCATTTCAACATAGGGCTGAGGTGTATAAACAGGCAGCTAATGAATACTTAATCGATTGTGCTTCCTATAAACTATCGAACGATACTCATATTGAAATTGGATACAGTACACACCTTAATCTTGCACCAGTAGTGCGTATGGGATGTGGCAACAGCGATAATGTGGTATTAGACGTGAAGGAATGGAATGAACTTCTAAGATGGTATTCATATATGGAAATACAATTTCTCCGATCCCAAGAAATTGAAAGCCAAATTGATTGGTCACATGTAAACGAGGAGGATATAATACATGATCAAGATTACGAATCTCTATCTAGCAATCTCGATATTTATTACAATTGGGAATTGATTAAAGGATATGAGAGGATTTTGAAAACTGTTATGATAGAAAACTACAACTTTTGTTCGTGTACATTCAATGCCCACCATGTAGAAGAACTATTCGATTTGAAGGATATAATAAGCTATAGATTGAAATTTCTTGAATCTTACAATCTGGTGTGTTTCTATGAAAAATTCATACGACAAGTGGTTGACTACCATCGTTTTCGTGAGAAGGAATTCGGTGATGATGACATTTATAAAGACATTCATGATGTTATAAATGCCAAATATAATATTAATTCACATAACACTGTATGCTTAATGGAAATATTGTACTATCGCCCTGCTTATCTAATCTATAGCATTTACTAGAAATAAAGTTTTTACACTCTCGATTTTAGGTATAAATACCC
Organism: Vesta saturnalis; assembly: GCA_036346205.1. Taxonomy (NCBI): domain Eukaryota; kingdom Metazoa; phylum Arthropoda; class Insecta; order Coleoptera; family Lampyridae; genus Vesta; species Vesta saturnalis. Next base: position 65,681 of record JARFJB010002035.1, read on the forward strand.
TGCCCTATTCCTCAAGGTGAACAATGATAGGTAAGAAGCGGAAGAGTGCAGGTGGTTTAGTGAATACGCTAATCAATAAACTTTCGGTGGATTGCATTTACCCGGTTACCAGTATTGTGGTCCCGGTACAAAATTAGAGAAACGACTAGCACGCGGTGACCCCTGTATTAATCAATTAGATGCGCAGTGCAAATTGCATGATCAGTTATAGAGACTACCAAGATCTAGAACGTCGACATAGAGCAGATAAAATTTTAGAAGAAAAAGCTTGGGAACGCTTTAAATCGGCAGACGCAACATGCAACATTAGGTGAACGAGCTGCAGCTTTAGCAGTCGGGACCACCATGAAGGCAAAGAGAAAATTTGGAATGGGCTTTAAACGTCGGTCCAAGAAGAAAAATGGTGAAAGTTTATTGCATGTACGAAAAATAATAGCTAAAGAAATGAAAACTAAAGGAGATTTCACCGACACAATAAAGTCAGCACTGTCAACGGCAAAACGTGTAGTAAAAAGGTTGGGAGGAAAGAAAAACATTAAAGTTCCTAGAGTAATTCCCTTACCTAAACAAGGAGGTGTTTTAACATTTCTTATTCCGTTATTCGCAGGATTATCAGCAATCAGTGCTTTAGCTGGTGGTGCATCGGGAATTGCCCAAGCAGCCAATGATCCAAAAAATGCCAAAAAACTGCAAGAAGACACATCGCGCCATAATCGCATGATGGAATCGATCGCTGGTGGCGCATTTTATCTAAAACCATGCAAATCTGGTGGTGCACTATACTTAAAACCGTTTCCAAAAAACTGAGTAGGTTACCCGAAAGAGCGTTAACAGATATTGATTTAAAGAAATACACGAAAGATGTACCATACTTTAGGGGTATTTTTATGAGAGATGGCCTGCCTAAATTACCACAGAAAAATGAATCTGGAATCATCAACTTAGATAGTCAAAGCAGACCGGGTACACATTGGGTTTGCTACAAAAGGCGTGGTGAAAAGGTATGGTATTACGATAGTTTCGGTAATCTTCGACTACCAGTTGAAGTGATTAACTACTTTCGGGGATGTAAAATTTATTATAATTACAATCAAGATCAGAAATTTAATAGCATTATTTGCGGGCACCTATGCCTACAATTTCTATATAAATAATCGACACAACCTTAAATTTTCTCAGTTATGTCAATAACATTCAGTTTAGAAGGTGTTGGTAACATAGCTAGCTACAACTTCTACCCACCGATAGAGCTAGATTTGGAGAAGAAATACGTTGTTGGATTGGTGGGATTTTAGGGGTGCAACAGCATTAGAAACATTTATACGGGCAACGATACATTTTATTTTAGAACAAATCCATCTCATTTGCAAGTGATTAATATTCCACACGGTGCATATGAGTTAGATGAAATTAGTGATTACTTGAAATCAAAGATACCCACAGAAAAATTTTTCATTAGGGCAAACAACAATACGCTTAAGTGTGAGATAAACAGTTCATTTGAGATCGATTTTACTAAAGAGAGTAGCATTGGCCGCATACTCGGGTTTGAGCCTAGAATATTAAGCGAATATCTTACACACATCCGCGTTAGACATCCAAATAATTAAACACACTAATCTACATGTGGAGTCAACATTATAAAGGGATCCTATCGAAACGGTAAACCTGCAAAGGTAATATATGAAATTGACGTTTCCGTCCCCTCGGGCTATCGTTAGGATAAAGTTCCAACCAACACACAATGTTTAGAAATAAACACGGACGTAGTAAGTAATATAACAATCACATTGACAAATCAAAAGCGTGAGTTAATCGACTTTGGTGAAAGTGAACCGTTCATGGTACGCTTAGAACTAAAAGAACATGGGTCTGCGAATTAATCATAGGACCATTCCATCTTCATAGAAAAGACCCAATCAACCATCATTGCAGTTAACATCTGCAGAGAGATACTTTTTAACATCAATTGGATTGAAAGTTCTGAGTGACCAAACCATTAAACATGTTTCAAAACGCACATTTTAATAGAATTAAAATATTAATGTATCTCTAAGAAATGTTAAATTTGTTATGTGTAAGAGACCTTGAAGTTTGCTTTAATGACTATCTCTGTTGCACAGTGGTATGTTCTGCGTACACACCTGAAGCTGAATGCATATGTATTCATCTAAAATATGTAATGTGGAAAAAGTCAATGTTTTATTGAACAATGGGTTTTCTTTGTTAATAATGCATTTGCATTCTTAAAAATTTGTATGAATGTGTAAAAAATGTAATATTCAAGCTAATAGGGACTTTCTTTGTATAAAACACACAATGCATCTGCATTCTTTAAAACTATTTAATAACTTTAAAACTTGTCAAAACTACACTGCATAATTAGTAATATAATACTTAATAGACTTTAATGAAAATGTGTATGATGAAAAAGGTTTCGCTATAAATAATGTACAATGAATTTTGCTAAAACTATAGGTTTGCATTCATAAGTGTGCATGTAATTTAAAAAATATAATATGTAATGTGAACAAGGGATTTTCTTTGTGTAATAATGAAAGTATTTATAGTGCCTTCTTGAAAAATTTATATGAAGTAAACAAACAGTAAAAGGCATAATTAATAGCAATTAATTTAAAGGTTTGAGAAGAAATTTATATAAAAGACAACATCCCTATAGTAAATCTTTAATTAGTCATCAACCCTCATTGTGGTTAACATGTACACAATGACCGAATCATTACACATTTTTCAAAACGTACATTTTGATTAAATCAGATATTCACACCTATCTTCCGTATGGCTCTTCTAAGTATGGACCTTCCGAAGAAATACGTATTTTAATTCAAAGTCAGCATCTAATTACAGCTACTTATGATAGTTTTCTGTACATAGAAGGTAAGCTGAAGAAAGAAGATGAAGGAAAATCATGCAACTTAACCAATAATTTCCCCAACTTCCTTTTCGAAGAAATTCGTTATGAGTTAGGCGGTCAAAGAGTGGACGTTTGCCGAAATCCCGGCATAACATCTACACTTAAAGGATATATGTCTTATACGACAAGCAAAAGAAAAGCATTAAGCCATTTGGGGTGATCACCAAAGAATGAGGAACCATTAAAAGTAGAATTCGATGAGGGAAATGGTGAAAAATCCTTTACAGCATGCACACCATTGAACCACATATTTGGAATAATGGAGGGTTATCGTCAAGTGATCGTGAATATGCGTCAAGAGTTGATTTTAATTCGATCTAGAAGCAATACAAACTGCTACTATGGTGACGTTGATGCGGAAATAACCCTAAATAAAATTCAATGGAAAGTACCACACTTAACCCTTAGTGATGCCGCGAAACTGGACTTGTTTGAAGGAATAAATAAGAATTCTATTATTACTGTTCCATTTCATCAATGGGAGTTATATGAATTACCTGCTTTAAAACAGGCAACCTCAGACATATGGCCAATAAAAACGTCAACGCAACTGGAAAAACCACGCTGGATAATTGTTGCATTCCAACAAGGTAAAAGGTACACAAAGTCTGCAAGAGCCGGAAATTTTGATCACATTAACATCAGCAACCTTAAAGTACATCTGAATTCCGAGTATTATCCATATGAAACAATGCATTTGAACTTTAGTGCTAACCAATACATATTCGATACTGGAATCGTTGCCTATGGTCTTATTCTCCACGATGCTATTGTGCAGTACAACCCACTCACCGGAGAAGTGAAAAAATTATAATCTATATTATATAAATAAAAATGTTGTAATTATTCGTTAAGTTTCATTTCATCCATCAAAGATGAAAGTAGTTGCGCAGAAACAGAAACTTCCAATTCAAAATCATGACTTTGATGAAAAGTCTGGTACTTCAAAACATGGCGATTTACTTCCTAATAGTATACGTATACGTGCAATGATTAGTTTGCTTACTGAGAAAAATGGTTTGCAATTTAAACACGTATACGTATACTCCAAGTCATCAAATCAAAACAAGTACAAACTTTTACAGAAAATCCTACTTCCGATAAAGGATATAGGTTACTTTACGTTCAGTGATAATCAAGATGTGATTGAGCCGAATTGTGCAAAAGCAAACCCCATCTTTATCTTTGATGATATCGCCTGTGAAAAGCAAAATAACATAATTGCATATTTTTCTATGGGTAGACATAACAATATTGATTGTTTCTATTTGGGTCAAACCTACAGTAAAATTCCAAAGCAATTAATTCGTGACAATGCGAATCTAATCATATTATTTGAGCAAGATAAATTAAACCTAAAACATGTGTATGAGGATCATGTAAGCCCCACCATAAGCATAACATTGCTTCGGGATATGTGTTCAAAGTTTGGGTTCATAGTCATAAATAAGGATGCTGAAGCCAATAATGGTCGCTATAGGAAAAGGTTTGATGAATATATAATACCTTAACCTGATTTCAGTGGTTTAGTAGTTACTCATCCGTTTAGGTATTAACAGCCATCTATTCAAATTTTGCTACAATGGATAATAAGGAGATTATATTAAAGCGAAAAATTATTCAGGCTCGAAAAATAATAGAGCAGAAATACAACAGTCTTAAAACTGCCCACATTGATAATGAAAGAACGTTTGAAAATACTTACAAACCTCTAATAGAACGTCTAACTGAAATAGCAAGTAAAATGGATCCTGATAAAAAAAACACCCGAAAAGGAGTCCGTTGACGTTAAACCCAAAAACCCACCTTTGTTCATATTTCGAAGAAAGCATGCTACTACTAGCCTGCTAGTACCCTCATTAGCAAGGAAGAGTGCTACAAGCCCCATAGCCCAGCTTCCGTTTTTTCAAATAAATCCCCCTCCTCGTACACCACCTTTCCAAGAAACGTCTGTCGTAGGAGAGATTTCCGCCGAGGAAGAAGAACCTCCTAGTATCGCAGGTGATTCCTGTAATGAACCCATCTCTGAAGAATTTCTCGAGCAGTACCAAAAATTACCTCGTATATATGTTGAACGTATTATGAGGGATCTTGAAGGTGCTATTTATCACACTTATGGAGTCCACTACGACGCCAAAACAGACAAATGGACAATTGGTAATACCCCTATCACAATTAAAGGAAAGGATATGATCATCAATGTGTCACGTATAAAGGGACTCCAGGTTTATATGATCTGCTTATTATGAATGAACCCGATTTAAATCTAGTAAATTCAAAGGATAGAAAGAATTATAAACGTATTTTAGTAGCTGCGAATGTTGCAAGGCGAGATTATGATGTAAGTGGACAGATTCGAGGAAGCCGCAGCAAAAAGTATACACAAATAGTTAAACCCTTGCTGTCATCACCCACAACTCAGGGAGGTGGAGCTACGCTTTTAAGAAATTAACAAACAGATCGATTGAATATAAGTATTGGAATGACGTACATGAACTAATTCGTGATCTAGAAGTATTGTGGGCAGAAAAATTGGCTGGAAACTCAGGTGTCGTAAATGATATAGGTAGATATACTATACCGATCCTAAGCCACCTTTGTCACTAGATTTGTCACCAGATTTGGAAAAAGTTACCAGAAAAGTCACTAGATTTCTACGTTGGTAACTTTGCCTATTTCAAGGTCACCGCGGCCATGTTGCAGGAAAGGTTGGTAACCCTGCTAAGTCTCTTCAAGGCCACGTGGTAGGTTGGTAACCCTGCTAAGTCTATTCAAGGTCACCGCTTCAAGACCATGCGGTAGGAAAGGTTTGTAACCTTGCTAAGTCTCTTCAAGGTCACCGATCCAAGGCGACGTGATAGGAAAGGTTGGTAATCCTGCTAGGTCTCTTAAAGGTCATGCTTGCACGAGTCCTTCAAGGTCAGTAACTAGAAAAGTCACTAGATTTCTCGTTGTTGATTGTCCACGTCAATTGTAGGTTATCGTACACATTACCTGCATCTATTCCTCAAAGTCATCACATTGCCCTCAGTCCCAAGCCCTGAGGTCTATGCATGTTGCAAGGTCATCAAGCAATGTTTACTATGGTCACGCCCCCAGTGCTCTCAAGTGGTTCCCCAAAACAGGTAGCCGTTTCCTAAAAACAGGTAGCCGTTTCCTAAAACAGGGGGTCCGTTTCCCAAAACAGATAGCTGTTTCGCAACCGTTTCCCCCGATTTGAAGGTCACACGAGAGAACATAGGCGATCTATTGTTCAGGTCGAGTTATCAAAATAGATTGTTATCTAAATACATCTCAATTCCAGGAAATCAAGAACGAAGGGGATCCATTGTTCAAGCCGACGTTTCAAAGTCTACGCTTATAATTTTCAAAGGTTACATGAGAAATGAACAAATGCGATTCATTGTTCTGGTTGATTTATAAAATTAGATTGTTACCTAAATACACTTCGATTCTGAGAAATCAAGAATAAAGGCGATCCATTGTTCTGGTCGAGTTATAAAAATAGATTGTTATCTAAATACATCTCAACTTTAAGAAATCAGCTTTCAAGAACAAAGGCGATCCATTTTTCTAGCCAACGCTTCAAAGTCTATGCTTACAATTTTCAAGGTCACACCTCTGAGAAATGAACAAAGACGATCCATTGTTCCGTTATTCTAAAAATAGATTGTTATCTAAATACACTTCAATTCTGAGAAGTCAACCTTCAAGAACAAAGGCGATTCATTGTTCAAGCCGATGCTTCAAGGATATATAAGTCGCAGTGAGATCAGTCGGTTAGTAAGTTGTTAAACATGGAATTAGCAAGGTTAAACCAAAGCATCTATTGCAAACTATAAAAATGCATGCGACCTAGAGATATCGAAAAAATATAAAGTTATTAATGTCACAGTAATCAATACGAAGTATGGTGAACGTATAGTGTTAGAAACAGAGGAGTTTAAATGTGTTTTATCTCAGCGCTTTTACGAGTATTTCAAAGAAGAAGAAAATCGAATTGATGAATTTAAAAGGATGCTAAACACAAAGTATGTATTCATGAGTAGTCTGGGTGCAGTCGGAAAAACGATAAACATAACATTTAGTGCATCCAACCATATGTAAACATGCTCATTTCGAAATTAGTGTTTAGTTGTAGTGAAGTTGTGGAAAAGTCATGCAAGTAGCAATAAAATCACTCCTGGAACGATGTTTACTGCCGGATACTTCATACCCGTTGTAGTAATAATAGGATGATAAAAAAAATAAAGTGTTGTGAATATGGTGTTCTTTTTCAAGAGACGTAGATATCCTCAGCTACCTCCACCATTTGTCAAGGTCACGACATATTACAATTCATAGACTTTATAAGTAGATGTCTGACACTTGCATAAAAGGGAAACTTATGCGTCGAATTGTACGGTTTAATTGAACTAAACATGCGTTCTTGTGCATTTTAAATTCTGAAATTGTGTTTTGAAAATTATGCATATGTTTTTCGAGTACTCATAAGTAGTTACGGGGTCACACTACAGAGACGATGATTGTAATAGTTGATGTACAGGGCAAAACATGTATTTAAACCCAAAGAGCTAGCGATATACAATAGAAATCAAGCTGCCCATTTTGTGTTCAAACCACCATTTCCTTGGCACGTCTTTCAGCGACAAGCCATCTGGTTAGTCAATAATCATCACTGCATCAAATGGGGATCTGGATATACCTCTACACATCTCTTTCCACATATACTTTGTGAACTAATATCGGTAACAGATGATGTGTACGTTAAAGGGCGAGATTACAGTCAGTTATAGAAATTGAAGAGCAACCAGCTTTACCCAAAATGAAAACTTGTTTCTTTTATACACAAATCACTATTGTGCTTTGACGAATGTATACTTTTTATACAATAACTATGTAAGACAATATCGGTAAAAGGTTTATGAAATGTGTGTGCTGATAGGGGTTACAAGTAACGGGGAAAAGTTTGTAATATTTACAATAAAATACTATTATTTTAAGTGTATTATTTCAGGTAAAAGCCCTCTGATGCAAACTAGTTCTATGGTTATACCCCGCCCTATCTATCTAAGGAAATAATTTTAGCATTCCTTGGAGGTAAAATTCTTGGAAATAGCAAATAAGCGTTCCTTTCTAACAATAGAATCAGTTCGTGGAAACAGGAGGGTTTTTGTCTATGCTAAACGTATATCAAGGTTGCCGTATATGCTTACAGTATCTGGTTTTGTGGCTAGAAATTTTTAAGGTCTCCAAGCAATTGTCAAGACCATATGTCCTACAGGCTATCCCGATCTTACCTGACCCCATCCGATCGAAATGTAGTAGAGTCAAATCAACCTGCAGGACCAATTCTAAACGAGTCATGGAAACAAGAAGAATGAGGGGGTTGCTGTCTATGCTAATATCAAGGTTCTTGACTAAATTGTAATAAAAGGCGTGGGCTCATACTATGGTCCTAACCGCCAGGATGTTTCCCCAAATACAGATAACCGTTTCACAAAAGAGGGGAGCCGTCACTCAACACAGCTAACCGTTTCCCTTTACAGAGCCAAGTAGCTCATTAATCGTGGTTGAGGCTAAATTGAACTAGGTCAAAACCTAAACATGGAATCTGGTCGTGAGGAGTTAAAGTTTTAGAAATCTCAATTCGTGGAAATAGGAAGGTTGCATCCTAGTACAATTCTTATAAATCTGAAAGTAGAACTCGTTTTATATTATAGAAAAAGATAAGCCGCTTGAATCACTTACTTTGGGGGAATTTTTTATGTGTCAAGGGGAAGGGCGTAGTTTCTATAAATCTCCTTAAATACCTACTTTTAGGGGTAAAGGGTAGCTTTTCCAATAGCTATAGGTATTATGTCAAGATGCTTATCATCTAGCGATACTTTAGATAAATTCTGACCCCGAGAAAAATGATGTTTTGCTGAATTTTGCGTCGCTTTTGAGAAGGAGAAGAATGACTTTTTATGTTTGAAAAAAGCTGGAATAAGAAGTAGTATTGGAAACCATGATTGAGTGTTGGGGTTTAAAAGTCCTCGGTGTGTGTGCAAGAATCAGTATACTCTTGATTAGCAGCAATGACGAAAGTAGTAGTATGTAAGGTAGAAAGTACAGAAAAAGCAGTAAGTGTGGAGGAGCGAAAGAAGAGGTTGGAGACATTAATAAAGCAAGTAAAAGAAGTAAAACTCGATTTGGAGTGTTATATACTGAAAACAAAAATGATGAAGTTGCGTATTAGGAATATGTAAAAATAGTGTAGTAAAGCATGAAATTTTGGGAAGTATAATGTTGGAAACGGATGAGTTTAGATGCGTATTACCTCAGCGCTCTTACAAGTATTTTAAAGAAGAAAATTTAAGACGCTGCTAAGGGTGTGTTGTTATAAGTATCTCACAATTATATGTATTAGGTTTAAGTAACTGTATAATTAAACAATAAAGACTTTAAGTGTTGTAAATATGTTGTTCTTTTAAGTTAAAAAGACGTAGACCGTAAAATAACTTTTGTAGTACTAGTTTTCGGTATTCTCTTCTCCAACCCATAATGGTTCCTTATTGGCTCTGCATATCTTTGTTTGGGCGAGATTCGATACACGTGAATTTTATCTGACCTTCTTCCTCCAAATGAGATACATATGTGCTTTATGGATATCTCCCATAAGGAAATGGAACCCCTGACGTACGTTGGACAAGGCTTATACACAAAGTATACAGAAGATTTATTGGAAAAGAACAATGACAGCAATTGCAGTATAGAAAGGGAGTTATATACATTTAAATTTGATGTACTACGTCTATATAAAATGATCCCTAAATAAATAAAAATCAATTGGTGATTGTTTTTAATCATTAAATGGTATTTATGCGTATGTGAACTAAATTTCTTTTACTAGTAAAGCGTTATAATGAATAATACAATGACTTTCCTTTGCATAAAGGAGATTTAAATTGATTTTTTGCAAAAACCTAAAAACTGAACACAAATTTCAACCATTTTTATTCCTAAATTGACTATCCTTGGACTTAAAAGAGCAAACAATGACAGCTTGCAGCACAGAAATGGAGTTAATTGATGTGCTAATGTTTCGGTAATTTTTATATAAAAGGTTGTAAATGATCTCTAAAGAAATAAGAAAATCCATTTAGTTATAGTTTTAATGTTGCAGAACGCTAGACAAGGAGACCTGATTGTTTTTATATAAATGAATAGTTTTTATTGTGTGTTAGGCGTTACAATGTGTTTTCATTGTTTTAAAGGGGATACAATAGGCTTGCATTCATACAGGTGATGTACTTGGTAGTGATTTTCTGTTAATGTTACCAGAATTATATGTATATAATGTTATGTTTAATGCGAATGCTTATTCATTACGTGTTGCTCATAATGGCGCCACCTAATAAACAATACCGTTTATCAATGAGGAAGAAGAAGTAAGTGACTATATTGCAAAATATCTTGCTGCAACCCCCCATAACAGCACCATCCACCCTATATCCTGTCATAGCTATCAGAGACAGTGATCAGGAAGATTGTGAGGTTGACTTCGAGAAGTGAGTATTTACTGCTTTTATGCCCCACATTATTAATGTATTTTCTTAATATATTGTAGTATTGCACCAGTTGCCACCACCACCACCACATCGGAAGCACAACCACCTCTGCTAGGAAGGGCTGGAGGAAGTCGGTTCGACTTTGCTCGATATTTTGAGAAGTGAGTATTTACTGCTTTTGTGCACCACATTATTAATGCATTTTCTTAATATATTGTAGTATTACACCTGTTGACGCCACCACATCGGAAGTACAACCACCTGTGCTAGGAAGCGCTGGAGGTAGTGGGTCCAACTTTGCTCAATATTTGGAGAAGTGAGTATTTACTGATTTCTTACCTCACACATTATTAATGTATTTTATTACTCTTTTTTTAGTATTACATCCCTCACACAACCACAATTGCAACATGTGGGAGGGAGTACAATAACACCCTACCTCACTGAGCGCTTTTAAAACTACAAGTGTAGAGTGGTTAAAATCTATTCTTATGAACTATGCGAATAGTGAGGTGTTGGTTGTAGGCGAGGTTGAGCGTTTAACTGCTGCTTTATCTGAAGCTAAGCAGCAGTTAAAAGACATTAAACTGAGCAAACAAACAACCCAGCAACAGCTAACTACATTACAAAACATAGAAGTGTAACATCTATATACTCACATCTCATTTAATTTCCATTTTATTTTATTTAAAAGGTTGTGAAATTTTATTTATGGTCTAGAGATATGTATGTAGTTAGGATAAACAATCTAGAATAAACATTTCAAGATGACATTTTTTATTAATATAAACATATGTTGTTATACACATTCCTTTACTAAAACACAAAGTACAGCTCTTTATCCACCTTACGTTTCTTTGACCTTATGTTGATATCACCTTTCTACATCAACAGCAAACATTTAGCGTGATCTGTGTGACACTTGCTTAGGTAGAACCTAAGGACTGGTAAATTAAGTGTTCAAAATCTTACTCTTAATTTTATGATCCAACCTAGTACATCTACGTTTTACAAATTTTTGCTTGTAGCAGATGTGATAAATAAAAGTTTTATATTTCAGGATATTTTATCTCAATAACAAGTAAAATTCTATACTATATACTATATACTATAACTAAATCGATTTTCTTATTTCTTTAGAGATCATTTACAACCTTTTATATAAAAATTACCGAAACATTAGTACATCAATTAACTCCATTTCTATGCTGCAAGCTGTCACTGTTTGCTCTTTTAAGTCCAAGGATAGTCAATTTAGGAATAAAAATGGTTGAAATTAGTGTTAAGTTTTTAGGTTTTTGCAAAAAATCAATTTAAATCTCCTTTATACAAAGGAAAGTCATTGTATTATTCATTATAATAAAAGAAATTTTAGTTCACATACGCATAAATACCATTTAATGATTAAAAACAATCACCAATTGATTTTTATTTATTTAGGGATCATTTTGTATAGACGTAGTACATCAAATTTAAATGTATATAACTCCCTTTCTATACTGCAATTGCTGTCATTGTTCTTTTCCAATAAATCTTCTTTTATACGTTATATGTCCAACGTACGTCAGGGGTCCCATTTCCTTATGGGAGATATCGATAAAGCACATATGTATCTCATTTGGAGGAAGAAGGTCAGATAAAATTCACGTGTATCGAACCGCGCCCAAACAAAGTTATTCAGAGCCAATAAGGAACCATTATGGGTTGGAGAAGAGAATACCGAAAACTAGTACTACAAAAGTTATTTTACTGTCTACATCTTTTTAACTTAAAAGAACAACATATTCACAACACTTAAAGTCTTTATTTTTTAATTATACAGTTACTTAAACCTAATACATATAATTGTGAGATACTTATAACAACACACCCTTGGCAGTGTCTTAAATTTTCTTCTTTGAAATACTTGTAAAAGCGCTGAGGTAATATGCATTTAAACTCATCCGTTTCCAACATTATACTTTCCAAAGTTTCATGCTTTACTATACTATTTTTACATATTGCTAATACGCAGCTTCATCATTTTTGTTTTCAGTATATAACACTCCAAATCGAGTTTTACTTCTTTTACTTGCTTTATTAATGTCCCCAACCTCTTCTTTCGCTCCTCCACACTTACTGCTTTTTCTGTACTTTCTATCTTACAACTACTACTTTCGTCATTGCTGCTAATCAAGAGTATACTAATTCTTGCACACACACCCAGGACTTTTAAACCCTAACACTCAATCATGGTTTCCATCACTACTTCTTATTCCAGCTTTCTTCAAACGTAAAAAGTCATTATTCTTCTCAAAAGCGACGCAGAATTCATCAAAACATCATTTTTCTCGGGGTCAGAATTTATCTAAAGCATCCCTAGATGATAAATTGGAAAAGCAACCTTCCTATTTCCACGAATTGAGATTTCTAAAACTTTAACTCCTCACGACCAGATTCCATGTTTAGGTTTTGACCTAGTTCAATTTAGCCTCAACCACGATTAATGAGCTACTTGGCTCTGTAAGGGAAAACGGTTACCTGTGTTGAGTGACGGCTCCCCTCTTTTGGGAGACGGTTATCTGTATTTGGGGAAACATCTTGGCGGTTAGGACCATAGTATGAGCCCACGCTTTTTATTACAATTTAGTCAATAACCTTGATATTAGCATAGACAACAACCTCCTCATTCTTCTTGCTTCCATGACTCGTTTAGAATTGGTCCTGCAGGTTGATTTGACTCGACTACATTTCGATCGGATGAGGTCGCGTAAGATCGGGATAGCCTGTAGGACATATGGTCTTGACAATTGCTTGGAGACCTTAAAAATTTCCAGCCACAAAACCAGATACTGTAAGCTTATACGGCAACCTTGATATACCTATTGTTTCTACGAACTGATTCTATTGTTAGAAAGGAACGCTTATTTGCTATTTCCAAGAATTTTACCTCCAAGGAATGCTAAAATCATTTCCTTAGATAGATAGGGCGGGGTATAACCATAGAAATAGTTTGCATCAGAGGGCTTTTACGTGAAATAATACACTTAAAATAATAGTATTTTATTGTAAATATTACAAACTTTTCCCCGTTACTTGTAACCCCTGTCAGCACACACATTTCGTAAACCTTTTACTGATATTGTCTTACATAGTTATTGTATAAAAAGTATACATTCGTCAAAGCACAATTACAGGTGGTTTTTTTATGAAAGAAACAAGTTGTTTTCATTTTGGGTAAAGCTGGTTGCCCTTCAATTACTATAACTGACTGTAATCGGCTTTTTCTCGCCCTTTAACGTACACATCATCTGTTACCGATATTAGTTCACAAAGTATATGTGGCAAGAGATGTGTAGAGGTATAACCAGAACCCCATTTGATGCAGTGATGATTATTGATTAACCAGATGGCTTCTCGCTGAAAGACGTGCCAAGGAAATGGTGGTTTGAACACAAAATGGGCAGCTTTATTTCTATTGTATATTGCTAGCTCTTTGGGTGTAAATACATGTTTTGCCCTGTACATCAACTATTACAATCATCGTCTCTGTAGTGTGACCCCGTAACTACTTATGAGTACTCGAAAAACTTATGTACAATTTTCAAAACACAATTTCAGAATTTAAAATGCACAAGAACGCATGTGTAGTTTAATTAAACCGCACAATTCGACGCATAAGTTTCCCTTTTATGCAAGTGTCAGACATCTACTTATAACTTTAACTAATATCTAATTGCTCTTCACAGCACTTTAGGTTTACCGTAAAATTATTCATGCACTCTACTTATATAGATGCATCAGTAGCATTCGGGGTTAAAATATGGATAAGATCGGACAGAATTGGGACCTTGAAAATTATTTCTCCGAATTGTAATATGGCGTGACCTTGACAAATGGTGGAAGTAGCTGGGGATATCTACGTCTCTTCAAAAAGAACACCATATTCACAACACTTTATTTTTTTAATCATGGTATTATTACTACAACGGGTATGAAGTATCCGGCAGTAAACATCGATCCAGGAGTGATTTTTTTTGCTGCTTGCATGACTTTTCCACAACTTCACTACAACTAAACACTAATTTCGAAATGAGCAAGTTTACATATGGTTGGATGCACTAAATGTTATGTTTATCTTTTTTCCGACTGCACCCAGACTATTCATGAATACATGCTTTGTGTTTAGCATCGTTTTAAATTCCTCAATTCGATTTTCTTTTTCTTTGAAATACTCGTAAAAGCGCTGAGGTAAAACACATTTAAACTCCTCTGTTTCTAACACTATACATTCACCATAATTCGTATTGATTACTGTGACATTAATAACATTATATTTTTTCGATATCTCTAGGTCGCATGCATTTTTATAGTTTGCAATAGATGCTTTGGTTTAACCTTGCTAATTCCATATTTAACAACTTACTAACCAACTGATCTCACTGCGACTTATATATCCTTGAAGCATCGGCTTGGACAATGAATCGCCTTTGTTCTTGAAGCTTGACTTCTCAGAATTGAAGTGTATTTAGATAACAATCTATTTTTAGAATAACGGAACAATGGATCGTCTTTGTTCATTTCTCAGAGGTGTGACCTTGAAAATTGTAAGCATAGACTTTGAAGCGTTGGCTAGAATAATGGATCGCCTTTGTTCTTGAAAGTTGATTTCTTAGAATTGAGATGTATTTAGAAAACAATCCATTTTTATAACTCAACCACAACAATAAATCGCTTTTGTTCTCTCGTGTGACCTTGAAAATTATAAGCATAGACTTTGAAGCGTCGGCTTGAACAATGGACCCCCCTATGTTCTTGAATTCCTAGAATTGAGACAGAACAATGAAACGCTTTTGTTCTTTTATAAGAGATGTGACCTTGAAATGGGGGGGGGAAACGGTTACCTGTGTTGAGAAACAGCCATCTGTTTTGGAAAACGGATCCTCTGTTTTGGGAAAAGAACCCCCTGTTTTGGGAAACGGACCCCCTTAGGAAACGTCTACCTGTTTTGGGGAACCACTTGAGGGCACTGGGGAGGCGTTACCATAGTAATATTCCAAGAATTGCTTGATGATGACCTTGAAGTATGCATAGACAACACTTCAGGGCTTGCTTAGGTTTGTAATAAGTCTCGAACAATGTCTCAAAGTAAAAGGATCCTGATATGAAGGCTTTAAGGAAAGCTGAATGTATGGCTAGTAAACATTATAATGAAGCGATGAAAATACCTATTAGGAAAGGTGATGATGTATCGTGGAGCACATTAAACGAGAATCAGTTGAAGGAAATTCGATGTGAAAAACAAATAATAAATAAAATAGATCTGATCCAGCACAGGTATTACAAAATGTTAAGTACATCAAATTTCCCATAAAATGTATATTTACTTAAATCGATTTCTTACCTGTATACAGATGAATATTGTGGTTAATAAATTATAAGTTTTATAAAAAATATTTTACTTGTTAGATGACCTAATCAGTCTGAACAATGCATCGTCTTTGTTCTTGATTTCTCAGAATCTTAGGCGTGTAGTCCATGCCTTCTTTGAACAAAATACAAATGCAGCTACATGAAGAATTGTGAATTGAGGCACTACTTATGATAAGGATTTTGTGGAAATTATTAAAGAATAAAGGGGTTTTTCTCAACTGTGACATAATTGCATTTTGCAGTTTGTTTAGATAAACAAACACTTGTGACATCAACAAGGAGTTGACTTGTAAATTCCTATAAATGTAAAATGTAAGCTTAAAGTTTTATTCATTTACTATTTACCTGCCCGACTTATGGCCTTTTACAAACAAATAAATTATTATTATTTTTCGATTTCCAAAATACGTGCCCTGACAATTTGACTTGACTTCATATGAGATTTGACAGATTGGTAAACATTAACGAGTTATGTACAGTATGTCTACATTCCCATAGACTAAAGATGCTTGTTTTCAAACCGTATTAAAACCGATTCATTGGTGACAGAGAATTTTGATTCGTAAAAATGTGTGATTTTAAAATATTTATATCTCTAAATATGTTTATTATTTGATTACTGTTAAAACTACATAATTATACATTTTAGGGACTACAATAATTCATATGCATATATTAAAGAACCGTTGAATGTAATTCGACCTCTGTATTACCCAGAAAGTAATTCTTTGATGGTTGCAAACAAGGCCTATGCGCAGTTAGTAGCACGCACCTACTAATTTGTAGGAGGAGCATTTACTGAATATGTTCGTTAAACGGAGTATAGTGGGATTTTTTCTCCAATTAGCAGACAAGGAAACTGACAATCGAGTTTCATATGTTTCAACACAGGAATTTCTATTTTGAACGATTATGCCATTTGTATGAAATTACCATTACTATATGGATGAGCGACGGAAACCTCAAAGGATACCGCATGGAGAACATAACAAATACTAATATACAGTACGTAATCTTTGGACTATTCAAGTGAAAAAGTATACCTCATGAATTTCTAGATAAGACCTACAAGAAATTTACGTTTTTTAACATTTATTTAATAAAAATGGTTAATCATCTGCTAAATATTGTAAACTATAAAATGTCACGAAATATAAACATCAAAAGGTTACAGACCATCCTTATGTTGTGTTTAATTATAATGTTTGAACTTTTTGTCTGATGTTCAAAAATTCGAAAGTAAATGCGCGTTTAGTGAATAATACATAAGGCTTGGTAAAGAAGACTTTATTAGACTTGTATCCTTATTACACTTCTGGCTAATAAAATTCCTTTATCTTTATTTTGATGAATGAGTATTATTTTCATTCCTTATACTTCAGGTGTGTCGGTATTAAGACATCTTTAGCATAGAGTATCATTTACTGAGCTAGATGAGTATGTCAAGTGCCTGATTTAATCTTCTTTTCATTCCAGCTCCTCTAACCGAAGATCTATTCTAGATGACAGAAATCTAGACGAGTCTGATTATTAACTATCACTAACATTAGCTGTCTTAATAATAATAATAATAAATTTATTCGACAGTTTTTTTTTTAAAAGAGAATTTATTCGATTGTGTTTTTCATTCGATAGAGCCCAACACTAATTCTAAGTGAGAGAAATGCATCTTTGTACGCGAGAGATCAGCTTGACCCATGAGCGTGCGTTAGCATCCGAGTGGGACACCTTCCACAAGGTTCATAATGACATTTCGCTTACGTGTAATATACGACGTTTTATCTTACAGGTGCGTCGAAGAAATCAATTTCTCTCAAACAAATAACTAATAAAAATTATATCGTCGTAGGCATCATTTGTCGTAGTTACCAACGATTCTAATAAACAATTCATGATTTTATTCACAATTTTCATTACGTTGCACGAAATTTATAAAAATGAATTTCAATTACAACTAACAGATATCAAACTTACTCAATTGTGATTACTTTAGCTCACTTGCGAATAACATTTGATTTCTCTTACCGAAAACAATTGTTTAAGGTGCCTCAACCACTACACCTGCAAGATAAAAATATTTTTTGCACTTCGTGGATTAAAAGTACTATTTGGTTCCTCCATTTCGGGGAATGAAGTGTTACTTTTAATCTCTAGGGATTAAAAAATAATTTAATCTTGTTAAACATCTGGGATTTTAAATATAATTAATAAATTTCATTAGCCTTGAATAGTGTAGCTTCTTTGTCAAAGTGACTTTTCTAATAATTTAAATTTATCACACATGTAATATTTTAATTTTCAGAAAATAATATAATTATTTCTATTATTACTCCACGAAGTGCAAAAAATAGTGTAGATACCACGGGATTGAAGTTCCTTAATCTATTCGCGGGATTAAATGAGTCACTTCAATCCCTTGTTATCTAATATACTATTTTTCTCAGCTTGGTAATCTTTTCCTCGACACATCTGCCAAACATGAGCGCCATCTGTATCACTAGTAGCTGTTCGCAATATTTCAAAATGCAAAAAAATATTCAATAAAAATTTTGTTTGAAATTTTGTATCCTCAACTAATGCTACAAAAAGACTACAGAGACCCTCTCGAAAACACGAGCAAACGAGTGGTATTCGGCATTCAATGAAGTTGAAGATGCACCTCGTAATGGACGCTCTTCGATATCGATAGCCGATGATAACGTCGATAAGATTAAAAAATCGTGTTCAAAAATCGTCATGCAAGCTTAAGAGAGATAGCTGGTGAGCTCAACATCGCATATGGATCAGTACAGCACGTTATGGTGAATATTTAGAACATGAAACGTGTTGTACCACGACTTGTGCCCAAAAACCTAGATTTCGTTCAAGAATATTTACGAAAACCGGTGGTGCAGGAGATGATTTCGGAAGTGACACGACCCTACCATGATAAAATGCATAAATACAAATGATGCAACATACCTTTACCAATATGATATCGAAACTCGCTATGAAAATGACCCAAAACCGAAAAAAGCGCGTCAAAAGTCGATCAAAAATAATTATGCTCACAGTTAGCGAGGCTTTGTTCATTATAAGTAACATGGTAACGGGTAAAATAGCGAATTCCTTCTTCGGACTATGAAAACTGTATGGGTGAATGGGTTACGCGTTTGCGTATGTGCAACACTTCAAATGGATGCTATTTTGAAGGCGATAAAATAAATCTACCCAAAAATTAACAAAAAAAATTTTTTTTACAGATTCATGCGGACAACGAGAACATCTTTAGTCTTAGTGATAATATTTGTTTCTAAATCAAGTGGGGATCGTCATAGAGAGATCGATTAAAAGAATTTATTGCACTAGGTTGAAAATAAAGTATTAATAATATCAAAATTTAAACTTTCACCATTATTACACATAATACTTATCTTTTTTTGGGTTTTTTAATGGTGTATTTATATATTATACAATCTAAACGTTTCGATAACGCTTACAATTATCTACGTCAGTAGTAAATTATCTATTAAAATTGTTAAAGATGTTGAAACAATTTTGCCAAAGTTGAAAATTTAAAATACAGGGTGATCAACTTTGGTGACAAAGTCTGATATATCTGTTATTATAGGAGATATCAAAAAAAAGGTATTTACAAAAATAGGAGGTATCAGTAAGCTTCACATTTTAAAATTAGTTACAAATATATAGGGCCTTCCATAACACTGTACCGCATCAAAGATATGTCTTTTTAAATGAAACGCCCTGTATTTTATTTTAAATTTTAAATTCGTTTCACTTCCTCGTTACAAGAATACAGGGTATTTAAAAAGTTATGACTAAATTTCAATAAAAATCGAAACAAGTTCAACACCCTGTACAATTGAAAAGGGGTACAAGAGCAATGATCTGTTGCAGCCATAGTTTCTAAATGGTTGTCAAAATTCATAAAAATGATTGATTTTGCTAATACTCTTTAAATCTAATACAGGGTAAGTCAAAACACAAATTCTTTATTTGCTCAGTATTTTTAAATGAATCACCCTGTATTTTATATCACCATTATAAACTACAGTCAATTTAGCTTAATTTATCATAAGTATTTCCTATACCTAAACTTAACAGTTTTGGAGATATTTTAAAGTGTATTGTAAAAAGGGTTATTTCATGAATTAAATTTATTATTTTTATTTACTTTACAGAAAACAATTTAAAAAAACATTAAATAAAGAAATTTTTATTTTTTTTGTAGGGGGTGTGCGAAATGAGCTACTATATCATTAAAATCAAGGTTGCTATGAAGGTATGTGCCACGAAATTGACAATTCAGTTTTAAATCAAATTGTTTTGATATTGTCTTGAATTTTGATTATTTTACAACAGTCAACAATGAATTTTGAAAGGGAAGAACTGGTAGACATGGTATGGATATTAGTTGAATGTAATAAGAATTGTTTACTTGCAACAAGGGTCTATCATGAGCTATATCCAGATCGTCGGCAACCGAATAAGAGATTTCAAAATGTAATGGATAGGTTCAATCGCAATGGTTCAGTGTTATATGAGACTAAAGAAAAAACAAGAACGGTTACAACAGATGAAACCGAATTAAATGTTTTACTGGCCGTTACTGAGGATCCTCATACAAGTATCCGAAATATTTCGAGAGAGCAAGACATTAGTTATGGATCTATTCGGAAAATTCTCTCGAGACACCACATGCACCCATACCACATCCAGGTACATCAAGAACTGACTGTGAATGATTTTGAAAGAAGGGTACTTTTTTGTGAATGGGCACAACAGCAAATAATTGTACAAAGAAATTTTTTCGATTTTGTTTTATTCGGAGATGAAGCAACGTTTCACAAAAACGGATGTGTCAATCGGCATAACTTCCACTATTACTCCACAACAAATCCGTACCACACAATTACGAAGAGTCAAACTAGGTGGTCCTTAAACGTTTGGGGTGGTATCTTAGGTAATTATGTAAAAGGCCCTTTCTTTTTTGAGGAAACAGTAAACGGAGAGGTTTATTTAGACATTTTAGTAAATCATTTACCTACTTTACTTCAAAACGTGCCACTCAACATTCGTCAACAGTTATGGTATTTACATGACGGAGCTCCTTCTCATCACAACGCACTTATACACGGTGAATTGAATGAGTAATTTCCTAACAGATGGATAGGAAGAGAAGGACCAATTCATTGGCCAGCTAGATCACCAGAATTAAATATAGTCGACTTTTTCTTCTGAGGCTATATTACAGATCTAGTGTACCGTGAACCTCCAACAACAATTGATGACATGAAGGTCAGAATTAGAAACGCATTTCATAATGTTACGCTACAAATGCTTACAAACGTTAGTAGATCATTCGAAAACCGTCTTCAAGCCTGCGTTGACGTTATGGGAGCTCATTTCGAACACCTTGTACAATAAAAATAACAATTTCTTTATTTAATGTTTTTTTAAATTGTTTTTTTGTGTGTTTTACTTTATGATATTTATAAATAGTAAAGTAAAAGTTATTTGGGTGTTTATATATCTCAATAGCTTCACGTTGTAAACGAACATAATAATGAGCTTGTCATGACCATATTTCTATAGTGTCATGATTTAGATTATATAAGGCATGGTCAGCTACCGAAGACTTCTCTGGTTGACCTAATCTACAAAATCTCATATGCTCTTTACGTCTTGTACCTAAGCTACGTGTTGTAGTTCCATTGTATACTTTTCCACAAGAACAAGAGAACTGATACACTCCAGTAGATGATAACGCGTTTGAAAAATCTTTAGGTAATCTTAAATGTTCTTTAATTTTTCGTGTAGGTTTAAAAACAGTCTTAATGCCATATTTAATTAGGATTTATTCAATTCTGTCTGTGACATTAGCTATAAAAGAAACAGAAACAGTTCAACAATGTTTAAATTTTAATGATCTAGTTATCCTTTACTAAAATTGAATTCTATAGTTGGCTTTATGCGTTTCGCAAACGTTTATATTAATAGCAGGCTTATGTTTATGTTTTAAATTTTCAACTTTAACAAAATTGTTTTTTAGCATCTTCAACAATTTTAATAGTTATTACAATATACAAATACACCGTTAAAAAAACCAAAAAAGATAAGTAAATTATTAATAAGTTTAAAGGGCCAGCTGATGTAGTCGACAACGCGTTATATAATAATACATACCTTTACCTCTACAAAGTGTGGTGTTACCTATCATAATAGTTCTGTAATCACGCTTAGGTTACAAAATATTCACCAGTATTCAAGTATCTATCAGCTATCAGTTTAGAAGTACCTGATATTTTCATAATTTAAATTAAACTGTCAAATATAGACAGTTCTAATAGAATTTTAATTGAATCACCTAATCTGTAATTTTAAATTGTAGCATTATGAGAAGGAAATAATTTTTCTGGGCCGTTATTTAATGAATTATTTTTCCCTTATCTTAATAGTTAAGATAAACTTAGTGGCTAAATATAAAATATAACAATACAGAATGATATCCTTGAAGAAGTATTAAATAATAGTGGATACAAATAACATCGAACGCACATAACATTGCGCTGAATTGCAGAGATTACTGCACACAACGCATATTTGTGTACTGACGTTGCTTATATATTTTTTGGGATAGAAAGCGTTTTTTTGAGATGGTTTTTTAAAACGATCATAAATTTGACAAAACTCATTTTTACATTTTTAAGTAAAAAACATAACATTGATAATTATAAAAAAATATATTTGTTGGGATACATGAAATTTGCATTCTTCGTCTATTTTACCGTCTTCACAGATTTGCTTTCTATTTGTTTATAATATAGTTTCCTCCCATTTGTAAGTTGTTTATTATAAGGGTATTTTTACTTAAAATTCAAACTCAATGTTATTATCATGTTTACTAAAATTTACATCTGCAGTAGGCATATACTAAGTATTGTATGATTTGTATTGCATTCAGTCGAACATTTTTGCTTTGTTAAAGTTTTTATATTAAAGAGTTATGGCAACTTTAGTGAAAAAGTGGTAGCAGCGCTTTTGAAATGATATATGTGTAATAAAGCGCGGTTAACAAGTGTAAAGTTATGTATGCTTTTATATAAAATACATAGAGTCTTATAAAAATTATTAAATCAGAAGATCAAGGTCATCACATTGCCCACGTCCAAGTGCATGGTTTATCAAGGGCATCATCTTCAAGGTCACCTCAGACCACGTGGTAGGAAAGGTTTGTACTCCTGCTTCTTCAAGGTCACCTCAACCACATTGTAGGAATGGTTTGTACTCGTGCTAAGGCCATGTGGTTGGTAAGCCTGTCTCTTCAAGGTCCCCGCTTCAAGGTCAGTCACTAGAAAAGTTACTAGATTTTTGATTGTCCACGTCAATTTTAGGTTATCCCCCCTGCATCTATTCCTAAAGGTCATTGCCCTCGGTCTCAAGCAAGTCTATTCATGTTTCAAGGCAAGCAAGTCCACGCCCCCGCAAGTGCCCTAAACAGGTGACCGTTCCCCTAAACAGGTAGCCGTTTCCTAAAAACAGGTAGCCGTTTCCTAAAACAGGGGGTCCGTTTCCCAAAACAGATAGCTGTTTCTCAACCGTTTCCCCCCATACGAGAGAACAAAGACGATCCATTGTTCTGATCGAAAATAGATTCCACATCTCAATTCTGAGAAATCAAGAATAAAGGGGAGGGCCATTGTTCAAAGTCTATGCTTACAATTTTCAAGGCCACATGAAAGAACAAAGACGATCTATTGTTCAGTTATTCTAAAAATCATGAGTACTTAAAGAAAATAATTTATCAGGTTATGGGCCCAGACTCGTTAAAATAAGAAAATTCAGTAAAGATATAAGTAAAAAATAGGAAAATGAATGTGAACACAGTCCTAACCTTTCCACAATTAAGTGCAAGTAACTTTCAAAACTGGAAATTTCGCGTGCATACATTGCTGGAAGAAAAGCAAATAAAAATAGCATTGGAGAAAACGGAAGTAGAAATGACATCAGATAAAGAATTAGCAGAATTTAGGGTTAAAGATTCGAAACCAAAATCAACAATTGTGCAGTGTATTACAGATAAGCATTTAGATATTGTGAAAGATGCAAAAACAGCCAAAAAAATGATGGAAGCGTTAAAGAATGTATTTGAAAGGGAAAGTTTGTTTACTAAACCGACACTGAAAAGAAAGCTACTTACATTAAAATTAAAGAGAAATGAAAAGCTTGAGGATCACTTTTTAATATTTGACACAATCGTACGTGAATTAGAAAACTCAAACTCAAAAATGGTTGAATCGGATAAAGTTTGCCACCTGTTAGTATCTCTTAATGAAGATTACGATTCTGTAATTACAGCAATTGAAACCTTAAATACAGACGTAACAATGGATTTTGTAAAGTCAAGATTATTAGATGAAGAGTTGAAGTTAAAAGGTAAAAATGCAAGTAAAAGTGAACATAATGAGGAGGCGGTATTTGAAGCTAATTTTATAAAGTGCTTTACTTGTGGGAAAAATGGTCACAAAAGTTCTGAATGTAAATAAACAAGATATCGTGGAAGAAATACTAGTGTGCGAGGACGATCCCGAAATACAAGATTTAGAAGTCGAGGCAGAGGCCAATCTACAAGTGAGAGTGCAAATGAAGCGAAATCAGAAATTTCTTTTGTAGCATTGAATTGTGAAACAGCATTTTATGGTTTATTTTAGATTTTGGCTGTATGCAACACTTAGTAAGTGATAAATTAGAACCTAACATGACTAACATTGAATGGTTAGAAAATGAAATTAAAGTTCGAGTGGCCAATGGTGATAACATGGTTGCAAAAAAGAAAGGAATATTTAAAGGTGTGTGTCAAGGTAAATTGATTACGATTGATGCCTTAATAGTAAATAATATTGCCCACAATTTATTTTCTGTATCACAGTTGTTAAAGAAAGGACTGAAATCATATTTCAAAGCAGCAAAGTAACAATAGTAGGAAATAATTTGAAATTGAAATGTGATACCTTTAATAATTTATTTATAATTAAAATTAATGTACGTACAGAAATGTGTAATGCAACATATGTTAAAGAATTAGAAGGTGAATTATGGCATAAAAGACTAGGTCACTTAAATCATAAAGGTTTAAAAATATTAAATCTGCCTACCAGTAATAACAGATGTGAAGAGTGTGTTGAAGGTAAGGCAACGAGGAAGCCGTTTTATTCCATAACGAAGACTTCAAGAAATATCGGTGATTTGATACATTCAGATATTTCAGGACCAGTGAATCCACCCACAGAAGAAGGTTAAAAATATTTTCAGGTACTCTTTGATGATTATACTCACTTTGTCATAGTAAAGTTACTTAAAAACAAAAACGGAGGAAAATATAATGGAGTTTGTAAAATTAACAAAAACCCAACATGGGACAAATACTAAGAGAATTCGATTAGATAATGGCGGAGAATTCTCATCGAATACTTTCAAAAAATAGGAATCTTGATTGAATACACTACACCCTATTGTCCACAACAGAATGGTACTTCTGTAAGAATGAATCGTACATTGATTAATAAAGTAAGAACAAAGTTTGTCGAAACGGGGCTACCTAGGGAACTAGGGGGTGAGGCAATAAGATGCTCCGCTTATGAACTAAACCGTTGTCCAACCGCAGCAAAAAAATGAAGAAACACCAGCGATGCGGTGGTACGGACATAAAGACCTAAAGAAGCTACGAGTTTTTGGATGCAAAGCTTGGGTAACAACTATACCAAAACCGAGCAAGTTAGAAGCACGTGCTAAATCAGTAATAATGGTTGGTTATAATGGTGCTGGTTATCGACTTTGGGATTTTATTGAAAATCGAATAATTAATGCAAGAGATGTAATATTCAATGAAAATCAGACGTTATTCGAAAGAAAACCGGAAATAATAGGAGAGGCAAATAGAACAGAGATTGATGAAGAAGAAGTAACAGAAAATAATGAAGATGTAACAGAGGAAGAATCAACAGTCAATATCCATAATGAAGTTGATAAAACAAATAATAGTTAAGATAATAACACAAGAATAAGAAGAGAAACAAGAAAACCATGATATTTAAATGAATATGAACCTTATAGTGTTTACTGTATGCTAGCAAGCAAGAACGAAGATCCGAAAAGCTATTCAGAAGCAGGCAAAATAAAAGAATGGAAAGACACAATTGAAAAAGGATTAATTTCACATGAAATACAACAAAGCTGGCAGGATACAGATATCCCAGAAGATAAAACCCCTATACAGACTAAATGGGTATTTCGTACTAAAGAGGATGGTAGTAAAAAAGCGAGAATAGTGGCAAATGGATTACAGATTTAGGAGGAGAACTATTCAGAACCCTTATATGCACCTGTAGCAAGATTAACAACAGTTAGGATACTCCTAATACATGCATTACAAAAAGGATGGATGGTTAAACAGTTGGATGTGCCAGCAGCTTTTTTAAATGGAAACTTACAATCAGAGATATACATATATCCACCTGAGGGCTTACATGTAAAATCAAAAGTATTAAAACTAAATCGTGCATTTTACGGCTTAAAAGATGCATCAAAAGTATGGAATAATAGGTTAAATCAATTTGCAATAGGGAATGGATTTAAAAGGTCAGAATTTGATTGTGGTTTATATAGCAGTGAGTCAGTTTGGTTATTAGTGTATGTTGACGACTTGTTACTAACTGGAAATGAACAAAAAGTAAAAGAAATATTTGAATTGAAAAGAAAGAATTTCAAGTTAAAGATATGGGTGAAATTAAAGAATTCCTTGGTATGACAATCACCAAAGAAGAAGATAAATTAACTATCAAGCAGACTAAATTGATAAAGAAAATCTTAAAATTATTTAGCATGGAAAATTGTAAAGGGCAAGGTACTCCTATGGAAAATGGATTTCAAGTAAATCTTAACGAAGATATCATCAACGTTCCATTTCGAAAGTTAATAGAATGCTTAATGTATTTATCTACAAATACAAGACCAGACATTACATTTTGTGTATCATTTTTAAGTAGATGGTTTGATAGACCAACTGAACAGTTATGGAAAGCTGGAAAGAGAGTTTTAAAATATCTTCAAGAGACCAAAATATGGGTTTAATTTTCAAGAAAAAATTGGAAGTGAAATGTGAGCTTATTGTGATGCAAATTGAACATAAAATAGACAGAAAAGGCATTAATGGCAATTGTGTTTTACTGTGGAAATCCTGTGGCATGGTTCTCTAAGAAACAAACATGTGTGGCATTGTCAACAGCGGAGAGTGAATATGTTTCAGCAGCTGCTACTGCACAAGAAGTGATAAATATAAAAGGGTTATAAGTGAATTTAAAGTAGACTATAAACCGTTGCTTTTTTTGTGACAATCAAGGAGCCATTTGTATGTCAAAAAGTTTTGAAAATACAAAGCGAACCAAGCACGTAGATATAAGAAATCATTTTTTAAGAAACTTAGTAGTCGATAAAGTCTTAGAAATAGAATATGTTCAAACATCTGAAAATGTTGTAGATATTTTGACCAAATCCTTGAGCAAGATTGTGTTCATAAAATTTAGATATAGAATTAGAGTTATGTAATAAGTATATGTTTGTCAATACCAAAAGCTTGATGTAAATTAAGTTCATGCGATTTAACATTATGTAACTAGAATGTTAACTCGAGGAGGAGTGTTAAAGTTTTTATATTAAAGAGTTATGGCAACTTTCGTCAAAAAGTGACAGCAGCGCTTTTGAAATGATATATATGTAATAAAGCGCGGTTAACAAGTATAAAGTTATGTATGCTTTTATATAAAATACATAATAAAGTTTATCATGAGTACTTAAAGAAAATA
This sequence comes from Vesta saturnalis, assembly GCA_036346205.1. Classification (NCBI taxonomy): domain Eukaryota; kingdom Metazoa; phylum Arthropoda; class Insecta; order Coleoptera; family Lampyridae; genus Vesta; species Vesta saturnalis. Next base: position 93,442 of record JARFJB010002035.1, read on the forward strand.
ATTTATCACATCAAAACAACAAAATTATTTTTAAAGGTTCGCAGAGCGACAGTTATATGAGTCTCGATCAGGTGGTACCATCTATCATTCTATCTTATCTACTCAACAGTTTCTATTGTCTAAAATCTTAAATGTGTGCGTGTTATATTATACATGATAACAGAACCTTGAGTTCTTGGAAGAACTCACAAAAATCACATGGTATTAAAGCAAAGTTAGTCGTAGGTTGATAAGTGGTATTAACAGTTCACCGGAAACGGGTCGAAGTGCTTATACGCACACGCTAACTATACACATGCAATATTTTAATCCAATTTACTAGAAACTCTGTACGTTGTGAAATGTAAAGGCAATTCACGAAAAAACCGATGAACGTTATAGCCTTCCTTGTTTAGAAATTCCAACAAATTATTTATGTAACTATTTCGTATGCCCCCATGACTCAAAAGGAGAAACAATTTGAAACGTTGGGACTACTTCCATAAAGTATGACGTGTTACTGAACTCACATGAAATTTCTTATACTTTTGCAGCGCGGTACCCACCGTAAAGCAAATGATGTTGGTTCGGGATATCAAAAAAAATTCAAATGTATGTTTACTCAAGATGATTGCTCTGCAAATGATGAATCCCTGGCAAATATTTAGAAATTTTTGGGCAAACCTAAAAAAATCAGCATAGATGGTGTTTCGACACCATACTAATGAAAATTAATTTTTCTCACGAAAATTAATTACAAATGTAGAATCTCTTCATACTAGTCACCTTGTCACCGAACATAAAAAATCAGTGATTAATGTTCGCAGATTAACATATTGCAAATACGATTTTTTTTCAATAAAGCTCGCCTGCCCATCAGAACAATACGGATCTTATCGTAACATGTTCACTAAAACAATGCCGCTTGGTTTTTTCTAAAATAGTTGGCTTACAAACGAAGAACTTCAATGGATCTCAATACCTTTTACTCAAATATAGATCTTATCATAAGCAGTATTTTGACGTAATAATGAAAATTATCCCAAATGCCCCACAAATTAAAAAATCTTTTATGGGTTTAGGAGCTTTTTGCGAAAGAGTGAAAATCACCGTAACAGGTGTTTAACTGATTTGAAGTTAATTAAAGTAAACCTTTTTCCAAGAATATTAACTTAAAAACAAAAACTTGAAAATCATTATAGGTGTTGTTTTGATTCACAACAAAATTGTTTACATAAGTCTTTTCATACACAAGTTGGTCCACAAGAAAGAAATTTCAATGAAACTCTTGAAATTTTTTGTTCAAATACAAATCAAAGGTGGTGTTTTCCCGTAGAAAAATTTAAAAACAAAAATTGGTAGAAATTTATTAGCAATTGATCAAAAATAATCGTAACTTGTATTCAAAATAATGCAAATTCGTATTTTTGCATGGTTTGCCATGAAGATAATGTAAATAAATGTTTTCCTAACACAATTGGCCTACAAATAAACAAAGTTACAGAAAGTACAAGGTCCAGTTAAGCAAATTTTTCTTTGTATTACAATTACAACAATAGTTTTTCTCAACCAAGTTATTTTTTGTAAAAACAGGTTTTAGTAAATTAATTTAAAAGAGCAACTAACGTACTGAAAGACCAAATTTTAAAATATACCGATCGAAATAAATCGTCTTAGTTTTTGGACCATTGGTGAAACTCACGTAGTAGATACAAAATAATGTATTATAACCTTAAATCCAATGGACCATAAAAAGATGTTTAATATGGTGGATTCACATTGATGTCTAATAAGATAAATCCAAAACATTTTACGTCTGTCTTTTATGTAACTACACCGTTTCCCAACAAAATCTATCCCTAAGAAAAGACGTAAGATACAGCGAATTCGAACGTGTCTGTCTTATCATATGCCCATTCCTTACCTCAATAAACTTAATCTATAAATAAACACTGTCAAAATCGTGGAGACAATATGATGTCCAACACATACAATAATAACATTACCACAACAATTTGGCCACTTTTTTACACTTGCTCAGTAAACAAATATTCGCAATATAGCGAATTCGAAATAGGGTCTAATAAGATAAAATTTGAGTTTCACTATAAGGCTATGACCACTCGTTTTCCCCACAAAGCTAGTGTCAAAATAAAGACTTTTAATATGGCGGACACAAAATGGTGGCCAATAGCATAAAATTAGTTTTGTAATCACACCAATATAACTTTCTTTCTAACCAAATTGTTACAATAAGTTCTTTTTTAACTATCGGGACAATGCGTTTGTCCGTATTCTGAACGAGATTGAAAAATAAATAAAAGTCTTGGGAATCTTTGGTGCAAAATGATGACAAACGCACTAAAGTCATAAAATTTCGTTGTTGACCATCAGGACAAATCATTTGATCGTTTTCAACGAAATTTGTGAATAAGTAGTTTGTACAATTTTAGTCCCACTTATTTTTACCCATGCAGACAATAACTCTCTCCCCCTCTCTCCCTCTCGCCCCCTCTCCCTCTGCCTCTCTCTCCCTTTCTCTCACTCTCTCTTCCTCTATTTCCCTCTCTCTCCCTCGTTCGCCCCCTCTCGTCCTCTCTCACTCCCCTCTCTCCCTCCCACTCCATCTCAAAGTTTTAGTTAGATCGCCGACACAAGGTTTTATTTAGATCTATTGACCTAACCTACACCTTACGTTTATTAGAGTCTTCTTATTAGAATACTATCTCCAGCCAAAGAAGCGACGACAAGAGGGCGCAGACCCGAACATAAGTTCTTAAAGCTGTCTTACAAGCTAGCATTAGGCCCCTTATTGTTAGAATACTATTATCGTTAAGGCGAGCCACGACAAGGGGTGAAATACCGAGGAACAAGTTCCTATACGAAGGCTGACCTTACTGTATAATGTTGAAAGTTGACTTCAAGGTGAAATCGCTAGACATATGTAAATAAATACAGGTTAACTTGAAAAAAATTCCAATGCCGACACTTCTATAAGATATCGGTAATACATGTTAACCATTTTCATTCATATTAAGTTAATTAACTTTTAGACCTGCCTTGTGTTATGTTAACAGACATAAATGAATACATGTTAACTTAAAAAAGACAAGGACGACTGATTCTATAATTATCAATAATGCAGGGTCATTTCAAAAATTCTCCCCATTACAATGCATGAATCGTCCGTTTTATGGTGAAGGTGACTTTTTACTATCTCAAGGTCGTAACTCAGATATTGAAAAAATTTGAGCTAACACTTAAATTCAACCTTATAAAGTTTTTGTTGCTATAGATTTACCTTACGCTGTCTGCAATAATTTTAATAACACTTCTTAGGATAATTATTAGAATACAAAAATCACAAGGGCAACTCCAAGGCCAACTACAAGACCGGTCTTGAGGTCAACCTTAAGGTCAAAGACAGGTCCTTCACGGGGGCGACCTTGGGAATTCCCAAGGTGAAACGATGTCACAAAGAACAAAATGGCCGCCAATGTGCTCATGTACTACTGGAAGGAACCAGAAACGTTGAACCAAAGGTGCACAGATCTTAGAAATAGCTTAATTAATAACTTTATCTGCTTTATATTTTCCGAGTGTTGATGTAAAAAAATGTTTTCAGGAATGTATTAACTACACATTTATTTCCATATGAGCAATGCGTCTTAGCAATAGATAACAAAAGAAATTCTATTTTTATTTAGTGTGATCTGAAGTGATCTACAATTATTCCCACATTTTTTTTAATGGTGTATTTTTATATCATACAATCTTGTGAAATTTTAGGAAATCTTGGGATTAAGGGATTATATAGTAGACATATACTTGTAGCTGCTCATCTGCTCTATTGAAATATTTTTAGCATTTCCGGTTTTGCCGAAAATAAAAAAAATGTTTTTTAAATTTTTTTAATATTTATGTCAAAGTTCAAAAAAAAAAAATTCTGAAGTATTTTAAAGCTAACTTCTCATGCTATCCAAATGGGTAAAAATATACAGTAATTTGAAGAATATAAGGTAAATAAGAAAAAATAATTTTTGTAGGTAGTTAGTTATACCTTATTATATTGCAAGTTATCGTGATTGGCCTATCAACGTATGCTTTATGATATTTCTATCTTATCCAAGACCGGAAAATGAATTCTTGGAATGAAGGGATTACATAGTAGACAGCTGCTAAACTGCTGTATTGGATTATTTTTAGCGCTTCCGGTTTTGTCTCAAATAACAAAAAAAGTTATTATTTAAATTTTTTTTTAACATTTTATATCAAAGTTTCAAAAAAAATTATAAAGTATTTAAAGCTAATTTCTCATGCTGTCCAAATATGTAAAAATATACAGTGATTTGCAAAATACAGGGTGAATAAGAAAACAATAATTTTGTAGGCAAGTATGTCTTATTATATTGCAATTATACGGAGTTAGGAATTGCTGCGGGCAGTAGTTAGTTTCCTTATATGAAAAAGTGTTGTGTCGAAGTCCATTGGCAAGATTTTTTTTGTGTTTTAGATTTAATATGTTAACGTTTAACATTGTTAAATTGGAGGTCGTCATTACTTCACATAGGGTTAAAAAATCAAAAGTGTTTTGCTCCAATATTTTGTTAACGGTTTCAGAAGAATTTTTTTATACTCATCTTGAAGTAACTTGATCTGTTTTGTTATAATTATAGACGACTCCAGATGATCGAGCACTTCAATGGACTGCACGCGTAAGTCGGATAAAATCGGACTACCACTTATAATTGGATGAGATTGGGAATATTTGCAAACGATTGTTGTTTAGACTGTTTTATTAAATGTGTAGTTATGAAAATGGGTTTATTGGGGGAGTATGTTTCGCTAGATTTAGAAACTTCATTAAGATTATTTCCAGGTATGACTTCCGAAATTCATAACGATTGCAAGAAAAAAACTGAAAACTTAGAAGATATTTGTCAGATTGGTGGTGTATTCTCAAGATGTGTAATTGCACACTTCAGAACTAAATAAAATCTGTTAGAAAACTAAAGAATACGATAATGGTTGTTTACTTTAGGCATAAAACTAAAATGTTTCCATGACATTGTGATTTTTATTTATAATAGGTTTAAAACTAAAACACTTATCAGTTTAGTAAATAAAAGGACACTTTTACGATTTTTTTTTACGTAAGAGCAATAAGTATCTAAGATTACAACTAACGAATATAAATTAATCTTTAAAAAGACAATCTCATCTAAAAAGTTTTAAAATAAATTTATTATATACTCCTAAAATAAATATTTTTCACAATTCCATGTATTCCATATTATGTCAGCAGTTTTATCTTCACAAAGAAATATATTTAATTTATTTTAATTGGTAATAAGGCACGTTAGGTTTCAAATCGTCTATTCCAACATAAAGTATACAAACTGTTTAAGTTTCGATACCAACTACGTGTATCGTCGTCAGTAGAGAATGCCACTTTAAAAATTAACTAAAGTGTCGAATATGCGACTTTTCGACCTACAAAGTAGAAATTAAAAGAAATGAAATAATTTTAATAAAATTATTTGGTTACAATAGTTATGTAACCCATTTTTTTATACGTTAATAACGCAAATAGGCAGCATTGTAAAAACAAAATAAATAATAGATAGACGTTTAAAACTTTATTTCACGTAGAGGATAATAGACATTTAGATGCTAACTTGGAAAAAATTGTCATCATAACCCATTTAATTACGTGTCATAATCAAGACTCTCGGTCATTTTGAATTTGTATTCTAATAAGGGGGCCTTAATACTAACTTGTAAGGCAGGTGTAGGGGTGCGAAACTTGCTCTCGGGCTTTCGTCCACTTACCCCAAAATTTGAATTTGTTTGTGGCGCATCTAGCGGTGTATGGGCGAATGATTGTTTTCTGTTAACAGTATAAACGCCAATAAATATGATTTCTTAAATAATAATTTATTACAAGTAATCGTATTTTAAGAATACATCGTATGTGTCAGTATCAACAGCATTCTCCTCCTTATTTGATAAATCTTCCGTTAGCGCTTCCTTCTCATTGGACTTCGCGGCGTCTGTAAAAGATAAAGGGTTTATTAATAATAATTTATTATAATTACTGCTATTTTAAGATTACATGTCATGTAGCCTCAGCATCAGTCCTACCTGGTTGATCTTCTGACACATACTCCTTTTCGATACTAGCAATTAACTAGGCCACCGCTATAAGTCACACTTAGTTTAACCTCCTTCACGACTGCATCATCTTCAGATATTGTTATGCAATAGTAATTTAACATTAAGTTAATTTTTTCATTTCATTTTAATCGGTAGGGCTACGGTATACCGCGCAGATGCTCCCTATAACTTCATTGGACCTTGCTTTATTCATGGCATACTACCTACATATCATTTCATTCCTACCTAACTTAAACTAACTTAAGATATGTAACAACAATAAAGCATATAACTACATGGTATAATATTCATATCACACAACACAGAACTATCTTCGGACTCTTGTGCCTCATCACGTCCTTGGCGTCGTAGTTCCATAATCTCGCGATGGTGGGATTTGGGTGGGCCGCTAGTACCATCTCTTGGTTGGCTGCGGCGGTCTCCATGAAGTCCATTAGGGTGGCCCCTTGAGGTCCTTGTGGAGTTGGTCGAACCTGACGTACGAGGGTGGGTCGGTAATGATCCGAAGACACTTGTTCCGGATGGTCTGAAGGTGCTTGATGGTCGAGGGTGCGGCGTATGCCCATGGTTCGCAGGCATAGGTCAGCATTGGGCGGATGACCGACTTGTAGATCAGCATCTTGTTGTCGGTCGTTAGGACGCTGTTCCGCCCCATGGGCGGATACATCTTCTTGATACTGATAGCGATACTGATATTGATACTGATACTGATACTGATACTGATACTGGTACTGGTACTGGTACTGGTACTGGTACTGGTACTGGTACTGGTACTGGTACTGGTACTGGTACTGATACTGATACTGATACTGCTACTGATACTGATACTGATACTGATACTGATACTGATACTGATACTGACACTGACACTGACACTGACACTGACACTGACACTGACACTGACACTGACACTGACACTGACACTGACACTGACACTGAAACTGAAACTGAAACTGAAACTGGCACTGACACTGACACTGACACTGACACTGACACTGGTACTGGTACTGGTACTGGTACTGGTACTGGTACTGGTACTGGTACTGGTACTGATACTGATACTGATACTGATACTGATACTGATACTGATACTGATACTGATACTGATACTGATACTGATACTGATACTGATACAGATACTGATACTGATACTGATACTGGTACTGGTACTGGTACTTATGCTGGTACTGGTACTTATACTGATACTGATACTGATACTGATACTGATACTGATACTGATGCTGATGCTGATGCTGATGCTGATGCTGATGCTGATGCTGATGCTGATGCTGATGCTGATGCTGATGCTGATGCTGATGCTGATGCTGATGCTGATGCTGATGCTGATGCTGATGCTGATGCTGATGCTGATGCTGATGACTGATACTGATACTGATACTGATACTGATACTGATACTGATACTGATACTGATACTGATACTGATACTGATACTGATACTGATACTGATACTGATACTGATACTGATACTGATACTGATACTGATACTGATACTGATACTGATACTGATACTGATACTGACACTTACATTAGCACTGGTACTGATACTGATACTGGCATGGCACTAGCACTCGGACTGGCGCTGACACTGACACTAGCCTTGGCACTGAAACTGATACTCACACTGACACTCACACAAATATTGACACCGACACTGCCACTAGCACTAATATTAACACTAATATTAACACTAACACTAACGCTAACACTGACACTAACACTAACACTAACACTAGTACTAATACTAATATGAATGCTAATGATAATGCTAATGCTAGTGCTGGGGCTGAGGCTGATTCTGATGCTGATGATGCTGGTCCTGATGCTAATGCAGTAGTTGATGTAAATGTTGATGCTGATGATGTAGCTGGTACTGATGCTAATGCAGTAGCTGATGCAAACGCTGATGCTGATGCTGTATCTGATGCTGACGATGGTGCTGATGATGATACCGATACCGATATCGATAGGAATACCGATACCGAGGCGAATACCGATGCCGATACCGGCTCTTCTGTCTGCGACGTGCTGGTTCCATCGGAACTTCCTGTCCATGAGGAGTCCAGGTACTTCACGCATCCCTCCATATCCTGGCCGAACATGGAGATGTTTTTCGTGGGCCTCACGTGTCTTCCAGTGAACAGGACCACGGTGCTTTTCTCGGGGTTGAATCCGATGCGCCATTTGGAGTACATCCTTTCAGGTCGTCCGCTGCTCTTTGTAGAATTTTGCCCGCCTGGTGGTTGCTGTATGACTGGGCGAGGACTGCGGTGTCGTCCGCGTAGGTGGCTAGGGTGGTTCCATTGGTCTTCGGCAAATCTGAAACAAAGATTCAAAAGCGGCGGGGCGAGTATCGAACCTTGAGGAACCCTCGCGGTTGGTCTCCTGGGAAGCGACCTGCAGTGGGGTAGTTTCGTCTTGAAGCATCGACTGGTGAGGTTGGATCAGATCATCTTCACCATGGGTAGCGAAATCCCGCGTTTCAGTATCTTGAAGAGGAGTGCATGGAGCCAAACCTTGTCGAAAGCCTTGAAGATGTTCAGAAACATCTCTCCGGTGAACTTCTTCCAGTTTAATCCATGCGCGATGTGTTCCACGACTCGTAGCGCTTGTTGTGTGGTCAAGTAGCGAGGACGGAAGGCGAACTGTTCGTCGGGAAGGATGTTGAGTTCTTTGATTTCTTCCTGTAGTCTGGTGTGGATGATCTTCTCCAGTAGTTTTTCCATCGTTGGTAGTAGGCTGATCGGTCGGTAGTTTTGAGAGTGGCTGTGGTTCTTTCCGGGCTTTGGGATCATCACGGTTCTTTCCATCTGATTGGGAAGTGTCGGAGTCTCAGCGCCGAGTTGTAGATGGCCGTGAGGTATGCAATGCCTTTCGGTGGAAGGAGCTTCAGCGCCTTCTTCGGGATGGAGTCCGGATCCGGAGCTTTCCTGGGCTTCAGCTTCTTGACGATTCCTTGGACTTCTCTCGCCGTCGTGAGTCGGATGTTGTCCACGGTGTCCTCTGCAAGGCTGGCCCTGACGGTGCGCTGGACTGCGGCGATGATGTCCTGGTCGGTGTTTTCTTGTACCGGGCTGCATTGGAGTTCGTATGGTCTCGGCGAACACGTCTGGTTTCTCGGATTCTGTGTAGACGAGTCCGTTCGTTCCCTGCAGTGATGGGACGAGTACATACTCCTTCCTTAGGGCTTTTACCATCTTCCAGTATGATCCGTATTGGGTGTCGAGGGACTCCACTTTCACCTTCCATGTCGAGTTTCGGTGCTCCTTTACTGCTGTCTTCACATTCTGGTGCATCCGGTTCATCTACCTTCGGTCGTCCGGGTGTTGAGTCCTGTGGCAGGTTCCCTGGCCTTATTCTTCACGTGGATCAGGTCCCTGATCTCCCTGGGTAGTCCGTAGCTGTTTCCTCGTCGTGCTTCCGTGGTGCGCCTGGCGGCTTGGAGTATGGTCCTCGTGATGTCCTCTACGACGAATTTCAGCTGTTGGACGTTGTCGATGGTCGGCACCGATGTGATTCTCTCTTCTATGATGTCCTTGTAACTTCTCCAGATGATCGTGGATTGTTGTGCGGTGTGGGCGGTTCCGGGTGCCTAGTTGAAGTAGAACGGGGTTGTGGTCGGAGCCGAGGTATTCTTTCGTCTCCATCACGTAGTGTAGCCTCACGTTCAGGAAAAGGGCGATGTCCGGTACGTCTGGACGTACTTCTTCCTGGTATGGAAAGTGGGTTGGCTCGGTTGGTCCATCCGCGATGATGTTTCTCGGTCCGACGTAGTTTTCTAGTTTCCTTCCCAGCTCGTTGCTGGTTCTGCTGTTCCACGATGGACGTTTCGCGTTGAAGTCCCCTCCTGCGATCGTTGAGGTGTTGTCCTGGAAGAGATCATCTAGTTCCTGTTCGTGTATCTTGGCTCCCGGTGGGTTGTAGACGTCTAAGATCCTAATGAGACCGGCTGTGCTGGTAAAGACTCCTATGGAGGTGGTTTCCATCCTCTGCTTCCTCGGTGTGGGCAGTTGGTGATGGTCGATGGGACTCCCAATGTAGATCGCCGTCACTCTGCCTCTTCCGGGCAGCCTGTCCGTGCGGTGGAGCGTGAAGCTTGCTATCTTCGGGTTGTCGCATGGGCGTAGATGTGATTGCGATACCAGTACCATGTCCAGGTTGTGGTGGTCCATGAAGGCGGCTAGCTCTTCTTTCGTTTGAAGAAGACCGTGTGTGTTCCACATCGCAATGTGGAGGGATGCTGGCTTGTGGAGGCGTCTATTCATGAACGGTTTTTTCAGCACAGCTTGCCCTCAGGATCCTCATGCGAGAGCGAGGTCGACGTCTTCTTTCGAGATGGTGGTCTGGGGGCTGTCGATCTTGGGGCCGCTGCTTGTGATTGTGGTGGTGCTACCGATGCTATTAGGGAGTATCTGAAGCCTTCTGCCACTCTCCTGGTTGGTATTGGTGCTGGTGCTAGTCGTCTGGAGTCGGCGCGGTGCTGTTTAACCCTGGTGGTGTTCTTGGGGTGGACTGGACATCCTCTGTAGTTGGCAAAGTGTGGTCCCTGGCAGTTGCAGCGGTTGGCTGCCGTGTTCCTGGAGTTTTGGCAGGTTCTAGTGTGGTGAAGCCCTCCGCACTTGAGGCATCTGGCGTGGCGGTTGGGTGTCCTGTTGGGTGACTTCCATCGGAACTTCCTGCTCGGTTGCCTCGTTGGAGGTGGTAGGAGGTGGCGTTTTCTTTCCATTCTTCGCTGCTTTCTCCTTCTTCGGTTTTGCCTTTTCCGGTTCTGTACTGGAAGTTGAAGGGTTCTGAGCTTCCTTTTCTGTTCCGCTGGCGGTGGCCGTTGACGGGGCAGGTCTTCTTGTTGGTGGTGGTTGTAGGTGCCGGGAGGAGTGCGTGCATCTTCAGCATGACCCGGTTGATGGTGTTCGTGAGCTTTTCGATCTTGCGGTTCTGGCTAGCCGTAAGCTCCCGTTGTACAGCTAGGCCCTTCCGGAGTTGCTCGTTGTCGTATTGGAGCATCCGCATCTCGTAGACGGTAGGCGTCGGCGGCGCTAAGCTTCTTGTTTCTGCGTCCACTTCTTCGTGTTGATGTTGACTATGAACCATTGTTTGTAAAATCTGCGGAGGGCGTGGCTTTAAAACTGATTTCGCGGTTTCTTCGGGGTACCCTAAAGTACACGGACCGTGCGTCCGCATACAGAACTCTGTAAAAAAATTAATAAATTCCTCAATAATAAAACGGCTTAAATGATCGAAACTCTACTCTCAACTATAATAGCAAGCTTACAACAATTGAGTAACGGTAAATGATTATTTCAATAGGCTCTATTGATGGTTAGTTTCGGACCACAATCTAGGTTCTTTCTTTATATATATATATATATATATATATATATATATATATATATATATAGCTCTAAAAAGAGAGTATGTGAAAACTAAAACGATGTTAGCCTGGTCCTGTAGGTAGAATCCGGTTCCGGTGGAGTTTCTCTCCTTTTATATATATATATATATATATACCCTAAAAAGAACGTATATAAAAGAATGGATGCTCGAGTCGATTTTCAGGGCAGTCCGAACCTCGGTATGGAACGTAAGCCCCTTTTCGCGTAAGAGTTTTTGTGATTTACATTACAAATCTCTTAATTTCCAAAAAAGAACTTAGCAGGAGCTAAGAACAACATATAGAAGCATCCAGGATACCGCCACTGCCAGCTATAGGATCGACGTCGGGTAAAGCAATAGGTATCAGTTTAATAAAGATATTGTTTTAATTTAATGAATTTGTTTTATTTTAACACTTGTTTTCCTCCGTTTCTATTTGGCTCTCTGATTTACAAGCCTTTTATCCTCGGGGTGTGAGGCTGCATCTCGGAGGAGACCCGTCCTTCTATTGAAACAATTATTTTTCCTTTCTTTAATTCAATTTTCTAAAACCTAAACTAGCAACAACCACGATGGTTAAGCACGGTCACCACCGTGCTACCGTAGCGGTGGTACCCCCAACCCCCGACGCCGCCCGTCCACCTACACTGACACTCACCACACACACATACGCAAACACCCTCGCCTCGCCACTACCATCCTCACGCACACGCTACCACTCAAACGCCTCGTCCACTTCCACCTCTTCAACTCACTCCTACATTTAAACACGCTCCACCGCCCCCACAAAACCACTTAAACCCGCACACTCACACAAACCCGGCTGTACCTGCCGTGATTCCTACACCCACTTCCACTAATCCTAATCCCACTTGCTCCCAATCCTCGAGGTATAGCATCCGCAATATCCCAAAATCCATTACAACACAGAAATCCCTTTTTAATTCCTTAAAATCCCTTAACCTGTGTGTAGTCTGCGACACCATTTCGGTGACCCTTCCGTCACCCTCACCCAACTCTCCGGTGCCCGTTTACCTAACTCCACTCCTAGAGCTCCCTCCTTCTCCTGCGTGATTCGTTACGAAGATAAGGACATGCTAGCACAAGAGATTCTAGATGCGATCGATCTTTCACATGTGAAGAAGGCCGTTCGCATCACCTCGAAGGTCACGAACACCCCAACTTCCCTAGTCCGAATCATAACTCCTTCCTAAACAACCCTAAAATACCTCCTCCCATGCGATATCGTCATGTTCGGGCGACACTACCGTTGCGAACCTTCCCTTATCCTCCAACCTTTCACAATGTATTGTCCTCCCTGCACTCAGGTGGGGCATACCGCGGAAGAGTGTCCTTCCCGCGCGATCCGCTGTCCAAACTGTGGCGAAGGTCACAGATCCTCCGCCAAAACTTTTTCCAACGGCGTATTAACGTCTGCGTATCATGTACGTGGATGAAGGTAGCTGTAATCCGCCAACCCAACCCGCAACTCCTTCCCAATGGATATCATAGCAGGGGCCGTTCATGCCCTGGGCGTCCGTCTGAAACGTCCCTTAATCAAACAATTTTTACACTCCCACAATATTCACATCCTCTCCATCACCGAACAAAGCTTACACCCAGATGTACCCTTAATTTCAACACCTTTCACACCTATTCAAACAATAACCAACATGGAACCGCCCTATTAATTAAAAAACGCTTTCCCTCCACTCCTTTTCAACTCCCGGCGCACCTACAGCATCTCAAATGCGTTGCTGCGACGGTGCACTTTCCCACTCCTATACTATTTATTTCCTATTACAACCCGCCAGGTTACAACACACTATCAGATGACCTTTTAATCTACGCTTCTAGCCTCCCTAATGCTGTTATCCTAGGTGACCTCAATGTCCGCCACGCCCAATTCGGAGACACCGCAACGAATGGTAACGGTAACAGGATATCATCCGTTCTGTTGCAATTGCCGTTCCTGCGAATCTCCAACACTCAACCAACTTATTTCGAACATTTAGGTACTTCTATGGTAGACCATATCATAGTTTCCGAACCCATATCTCACTATTTCGATCGTGAGTGCTTTCTAGGCACCACGATCACATCTGATCACATACCACCACTGGTCAAAGCTTCATTTTGTCTAGCTCCCCTACACCTCTTCAATACACTGTAATTAAAGATTTTTTTAGAGCAGACTGGAATGTGTTCTCCGAACACATCTCCAACAACCTTCCTACACCCAACCTTCAAACTACCCCAATATCTCGAGAGAGCCATTAGTGACCTAGCTTCCGTAATTACGGAAGCGGTCGAAATCTCAGTGCCATTAAAGAACATCTACATCTCCCGCAAACCGCTCCCACAGCACATTGTGAACTGGATCAAAGAGAAAAGACGAGTATATCGTCAATTCTTGCGATCCAGGGATCCGGCTCTCAAGACCGAATACAATCGCCTTAACGCCTTAATCAGGCGAGAAACCAATAAACACGCTGAAGACTCCTGGAGCAAAGCCACTTCCCAGCTATATTATAAAAATGGTAAACTCTTCTGGCAACAGTTCGATATACTGACCAGAAGAAAAGTAAACCCAAAATCCCAAAATAACCGACCTTCAGGGTAAATAATCTCCTCCGGCCAAGAAAAGGCCGCTTCCTTTGGTCACCACCTTCAATCCGTTTTTCAATCGCCAGATGATCCCCAGTTCGATCACCGTTTCAAGGCAATCTTCGAGCGTCGCCTTGAATAATTCCGCAACTTTAACCTTCCTCAAACCCAACTCGATAACGAGAGTTCTTTTTATGCCCCTATCACGCCCGACCAGGTCCAAACATATTTCAAAAAAGGGAAAAATTTAGCCCCAGGTCATAACGGCCATATCCCCACCCCTTCTTCAAACTCCTACTCTCGTACCTGACCAATCGGTCAGTTCGAGTCAAAGTAGGGAAAACCTCCGATCCTTTTCAACCTACAGCAGGCATACCGCAAGGCTCTGCCTTAGCCCCGATCCTATACACTATCTTCGCATCCGACATTCCCAAAGTCACACATCCCGGAGTAGTCGTTGCGCAGTTTGCGAATGACACCACCTTCTGGGCGGTTAAAGAAACAGTGAAACGGCATCCCGCCTCATATCGAAAACCCTGCGGAACTTCTCCAACTGGGCTAACCAGTGGAGAGTCTCTGTCAATCCCACCAAAACCCAAATTATACTCTTCCGCCATCCTAATTACACGGAAGATAAGTTCCCAAAGCTAGCCTCTAGAAATGTTTCCCTCACCATAAAGCAAGAAAGAGTCCCACTACAAGATGAAATCACCTACCTAGGAATCCTCTTTACGATGTTAAAAAACACTCAATAGTACCAGGAACCGCGCAAACCTACTGGGCGCCCTCCGTGGTATAATCAGAGGTTGTCACCACAAAACACTTCTATACACATATAAAACATACATCCGCCCTGTTATGGATCACCGTTCACCAATATACACCAACATAAACCCCAATCACCTTTCCTCTATCGTATCCTGTGAACGCCGAATCCTCAGACGCATACGCAAGTTACCTCTCAGGTACCCTAGTGACCTCTTCGGCGACAATATCCCTACCAAATAGATCCTTACCACACCCTACAACTACCGTTTTCCCCAATTACCACGAACCTAAATTAGAATTCAAACACCCCTCCGCGATCCTCACACAACTCTTCGACGCCCTTCCCGAGGAGACAACATCCCATATGCCCCCCGCATCCCCCCGTCTATTCGATGACGACCCACCAAGAAACCGGACGACGAGTCTAATAATCACACTAAGGACACTACACCCCACTTAACAATACACACATTTAAGCCAATTAACGCACTATTAAATATTAAATAAATAAACCTTTTTTCTTTTTTTACACCAAAAATAAGCAGATCTCATGAATGTAAACTATACAATAACAACAAAACATCGCAACATCAACAAACATAGATTGACCAGGGCTGAAGAGGAGAAGGACTCCTGAACAGTTCACGAATAAGAAGATATATAAGCAATAAATAAGTAAATACAAACCATAAGCATGAGCATACTAACAAAAACAAAGAGTCGATTTCCATTCGAGGTTGAGGTCTCGATATAAAAAGGTCAACTTATAAATAAAAGACTAGCTAGTCTAATTCAAAAAAAGACAACGTCGTTTCACGATGTTTGAGCCGGGATACAACAGGCGTTGCTACCAGCAGTTCCTAGAGGAACGGACAGCGCAGGGAAAGCTGTCAACGACGACGTCCCGGGTGTTCCGGATACTTCCAGCGATACCGTCACTGCTTGACCTACCGTTCAACAGAGCGAGCAGCGACGAGCCACCTGCCGCCACCGCACAGAATAGGAGGCGGCAAAGAAGTCGAGAGTGTTAACTGCGGAGGGGACCACCCAGCTAGCTACACGGGCTACCCGAAGTTCCCTCAGCCTCCACAACGGAAGAAGGCGTAAGGACAACAGCGACCGAAGAGGACACTGCCCACGGCGGCGCCTTTTTCAACCCGGACTGGCGTTAGTTACGCCCGAGCGACAGCAGGCAAGGTTGAGAAGGCGGAAGCACTGAGAACGGCTCCCGTCGCTCTCGTTACCCCGCCTGTCCAACCCGCCTTAGGGTTCGACGCCATATTGGGCCTCCTCGGAGGTCTCGATATGGAGAAGGCCCTATCTGTCATCCGCAATGTGTCAGCGGCGCTCGTTCAGGCGCAAACTGCGATGGACCTGTGGGGAGTGATCCTCACGCACGGTTCAGAGGTGGTTGCCCTTTTAAGGTAATCATACAAAGGTCCGGATCAAAGACTGGTGCCCTAGCTAAGTATACAGTAACGATAATTTACTAATTCTGTTCTGTTAACACCGATAATGTATTCACACAACTAACACGTTTCTATTTATTTCAGTTATGCAGGGCATTAACAACATCAGCCACAACCGATCGACAACAGGGCAGTCCATACAACAAACACACCACCAACAGCACCCA
>JARFJB010002035.1:117500-250000 GCA_036346205.1 Vesta saturnalis
TACACACACACAGGCACGAACGCACACACACGCACTGATACACACACATATACACACAGAACACGTCATATACCGTTTTGGCAGGCCCCGCATTCTACTTCTCACAGCCTGGCCACCCTTGGATTTAGTACGGATCTCATCGGACCGTTGTCTCGAAGTAAGAAGGGACATAGCTTTATACTGGTTTTCCAGGACAGGCCAACTAAATAGGTTGAGATTAAAGTAAAGAATTTACCGCGAAATTAGCAAGAAAATATGACGGACCTTACCTAATTTAAAAAATAAAATCGCCCATAATTGTAGAACTCCGAAAACTAGGTGGCAGGAAAAGCGCGGGAGAAGCGCATGTTGAAGATTTAAAGAACGCGTCTGACATCACGCATCAGGAGGACCGCTCAACCAATGAGGAGGAAGAAAAGTTAACGGTCATCGAAAAACCGCGCTTTAAAAATCATATAAAAGTCAGCGAAAAAAGACACAACGGATATCTTCAATAATGGAACCCCTCATACCGACTCACCCCGGAGAGGCCTACGCCGTATTTCCCAGTGGCAACCCGAGTTACCGCCAACCCGGTACCGAAGGCCTGCCTGCCGCCTTCCTCACGCGACATCGGTAGCTAATAAGAGATCGGCCACCGCCACCTGTACCCGAACACCATCACTGAGACCCGTTGCGATGGAATACGGGTGGGAGTTCTCGCCGCCCCGCGTACATTCGGACGTCCGGCCTCGAACGCCAGATACGCCGACGCACCTCCGAAGAGCCGAGAAGGTGACCGAACGTTCGTACCATCTACAAGTCCAGGACAGACAAGAATCGACTACCCTAATACCGCCACTCGCCCAACCGTCGTCTTAGCACCTGAACCGGCGTCAACGCCGTAACAGACGCCGGATTTTCGTTCTTTCGCCCGATGGCACCAGAGCAAAGGTGAAGCGGGCCGACCTCGAGCCAAGGGAAGAAGGAGTGGTATGTAAAGATCCAGCCTGACTTTACTAAAATTTTTGTAATTAATTATATCTTAATTGCCCTGCAGTAATCAAGTTACATGAAGTTTCATTATATTAAAACAAATTGCAAAATATTGCGCGATATTGCACCACAAATAATTATTTTAACCCCCTTCGACGTAGATATCAAAAAGCATCAAAAGCTCTTACGTCATAGAACACTCCACAAATCACAACGCGTAATCAGGATCACTATCGTCACTATTGTGAAATGGATCTTCATTATCAGTATTCTCAAGAAAATCTAAAATAGAGGAAAATGTTTGCATTATTTTATACGGATTCACCACTGTTAGGTTTCAGAAAATGTACTGACAAATAATGTCATTTTGAAGTGACCTGGTGGTTCGGAACGGAACCCACCTTAAACTGGACACTCACCTTCATTCAAGCTAACGCTCGTGTTGACAGTCTCTGCATTTTTACTCTCTAGATTTTCAGTCTATGCATTTTCAGTCTCTGGATTAACAGTCTCTACAATTTCAGTCTCAGGATTATCTGTTTCTGCATTTTCAGTCTCTAAATTTTTAATGTTTACACATCGGTTTTTGAATAATTATTATCATCGTCCAAGTTGTCATTTAAACCCAAAAAATAATATTTTGTTAACCGATTGCAAATCTACTTTTAGCACGTGAAATATAATTCACGTTGAATTATTTAAGACTAGAGTCTAGTAACTGTGAGTAGCGATCAATCCTTACTACTGAGTAGGATACTGAGCAAATAACAGCAAAGCCTAGAGTAGACAAACTGCTATGGTTTCCTTATAGTTACTTTAAAAAGATTTTTCGCCTTAAAACACGGAAGGAACATGATCTATGGCAAGGTATTCAGAATTTTAGGTGATGTTTGCAAATTTAATTTAATTTTTTAAGGTGGAATAAAAAAAAATAATTACCCGTTGTAACTAAAAATTATTATTAATTTTATTAAATATATAAATAAAAAGTTTACCTCGAGTACGATTCGAACCTACGACCTGTACTTTGATAGAGTACTACGCCAGCCATCTGCGCCATCGAGATTCAAACCCCAATCGATGCAAATTTTGTCTTTATGTATGTAAAACTGATGTTAATTCTAAATATAATTAGAATACAATCAAACTACTTATATTAATGGAATGTGAGCCTGCAATATCGCAAGGATTCACACATACCAATGCAACTTGACTAATATTAAATTATTATAAGTTTTTGTTATGAACAAGTTCAAAAGTAATTTAAAATGTAATTAAAAATAATTATTAATTTTATTAAATACATAAATAAAAAGTTTACCTCGAGTAGGATTCGAACCCGTTGCTTTAATTATAAAAACAACCGAAATGATTAAAATTTGCGTAATGAAAAATTAAATAACTTAGTAAATTAATTAGAAAAAAAATTACGACATCTGGGGGATTTGATACTCTAACCTTCAGTTCTGAAAGCCTACCATTTGTCTCTATTCCACGAGGCTGGTATGAAAACACTCCACAAAACTAGCCAGTTAAACCACTATATCAACCATCACTAGCACTTCAAGCGGATAACAAGGAAACTATAAACTCGCCGTACCGTACTCCGTTGTAGCGTTTAATGGCTGTAGCTGTACAACTTACCATCGATATTGAAATTTTCTTCCACGTCCTTAATTTACTCCGTTGGGCTTACCAATTTCCATACCTCTGAGAATGATGAGAGACAGCTATAGTTGACAATAACATTTCTTTCTGGCCAATGTTACGATTAACGCATTTCTTCCACGATGCCTAATCTAAAAATTAAAGAGAATAGGTAGGTAAGTACGTCCTAGTGTAAGATAAACCATGGTCGGATTTTGCATACTTTTTCAAAAAGGACTATAAAAAATGGTAAAACCGTACCACCGGACAATACTAATATTATGATGCTGCTTCAGATAGATTAATAACGTAACATATGCAAATAATTTAGTCTCCCCTCAAAATGTTCTTGAATATGATCGTTATGTTGGAGAAAAGTTACGGTTTATAATAATTTTGAAGTTACTATTTCAAGAAATAATGAAAGCAAGACTAATATTTGATAATGTACCCTAAAACTAATAGAAATAACGTAACATTGCACAATGTCCATACCAGTTGTTGCCTGTCGGTCGACTGCACTAACCGCCAATGTTTCTGTCTTCAGCTAAAAATATGGCGGAATCAACAAAAAGGAACAACGAAACTAGCGCCCTCGCGCGGTCATTTAAAAAAAATTGTATAAATACATTAATAACCGAAAATAGAAAATTTGCAGATGTTACGTTATTCTCCTCAATCAGCGATATGTTGTACACTTAATGTAAGAGCATGTGTGAGT
Organism: Vesta saturnalis; assembly: GCA_036346205.1. NCBI lineage: Eukaryota > Metazoa > Arthropoda > Insecta > Coleoptera > Lampyridae > Vesta > Vesta saturnalis. Next base: position 120,844 of record JARFJB010002035.1, read on the forward strand.
TAAGTTTAAAATATCCGATTCAGAACTGATTAACATACGGATAAACTGGCCACTTCCGATTTTTTTAAACGTACTCATATAACTGAAACTTTAATAAAGGGTTTTTATTTATTGTTTTATGGATCTCTTTACGATAATACATAATAGTATATAAGAGCATAAATGTCAAAAAATAAATAATTTAATTAAGAAAGGATATAATGAAAAAACCGTACATTAAATTTTATTATCAGCATCACGAACGCTAATGTGTGCGTTTTTTTCTTTCATTAAGGACAAAAAAGTTCCCGCATACCTTAGTTACAAATTGATAATTTACTACTTTTATGTTTACTGGCCTACATATACCATTCTCTACTATTACTTTAACTTAACACCGATTTCACACTTCAAATATCCAAATGATACACGAACCGACAATTTTCTTTTCACTAATTTATAGAAGTAGACAAATTTATCATTACATATATTATTAAAATTTTCTCTGCACATGTACAATCCGACTCTTGAAATATATTGATTGGTCCACATTGTAGTGACCGCGTTTACTACGTAAACTAGAATTCCAATATGTTATATATATATATATATATATATATATATATATATATATATATATATATATACGGGGTGAGTCCGTTTTTTGTAGACAAACTTTAACAGGAGATAGAACACATGTTTCTAAAAAGAAAAGTTCCTATAAACACATGTCGTAGAACGCTTCGTTTCCGAGATACAGGGTGTTGAATATAATTTTTTTTTCTCAAATTTTCATTATAACTCATAAACGAATGCTTAGATTTTTTCTATGTTGGGGGGATGTCTATTAATTAAGGGGCATAAAACAAGCGATGAGAATATTCACAAACTTGCACAGTGGCGGAGTGGAGGCGGTGCTCAACCTCTTTCATAAACAGAACTTCTACGCCAATGACTATTTTTTAAAAGAACTGTTATTTTCATCATCTACATACAGTTTAACAAAAATAATGTACCTTCTTCTGTTTCGAAATTCTTGTGCGTTTCCGAGTTATTTTGATTTTTAGTGTTTGATGTGGTACTTAGTTAAGTAATGTGCTTTATGTGAATAATTGAATATAAAGTTTTTAATAAAAAAGATATAATAAAACATTTAGAGCCATTTTAGTACCTAACGATCGTTTCTTTAAAATTTCAAATACATTTTCATTTATAAATAGGTAGGTTATCGGTTTTTTTAGAATCCTCGTATAAAAAGAAATGCATAATTATTATTGTTATGCGGTCAATACTTTCTGTATAATTATGTATGTATCAATTTCGCCATAAACATGTATGTAGTTTTTAAGTGAGATTCTAATAAGTTATAGACCGCTGCTCAGTTGCTCTCATTAAAGAGCCGCCACTGTATCAAGCCAAACTCAAATACAAGACTTTTGTAAATTGAAATCTGTTTAGTACACTAATTGTAACAATCCTTATTTATTATTGTAACAATACTTAATTAATAATTGTGAAATTAAAAAGAATTCTTAGCAATAACGATTTATAGATAAATAACAATAACACTAGTATAATAAAATTAGACACTTTGTTCAAAATGTAAACCGTTCTTTTCAATACACATTTCACAGTACCACATCAAACACTAAAAATCAAAATAACTCGGAAACACACAGGAATTTCGAAACAGAAGAAGGTACATTATTTTTGTTAAACTGTATGTAGATAATGAAAACAACAGTTTTTTAAAAAAATAGTCATTGGCGTAGAAGTTCTGTTTATGAAAGGGGTTGAGCACTCCACTCCGCCACTGTGCAAGTTTGTGAACATTCTTATCGCTTGTTTTATGCCCTTAATTAATAGACATTATCCCCCCAACATGAAAAAAATCTAAGCATTCGTTTATGAGTTATAATGAAAATTTGAGAAAAAAAAATTATATTCAACACCCTGTATCTCGGAAACGAAGCCTTCTACGAAATATGTTTATAGGAACTTTTCTTTTTAGAAACATGTGTTCTATCTTCTGTTAAAGTTTGTCTACAAAAAACTGACTCACCCTGTATGTATATATATATATATATATATAGAGAGAGAGAGAGAGAGAGAGAGAGAGAGAGAGAAGAGGTTCAGAGATTTTTTGGCGTTAACTGGTACAAGTAGGTCTGCAAGCCTATATGGGATTTGTATGGGAATACATAGGCAGGTGTCCTAAAAGTGTGTGTAAATGTGTTTAATGCTTGGAAAAAGACAAGGTGAACAATAAAAACATATATTTTTACATTTTTTGGGTAACAATTTACCCTATTTTATTTATCACAGGGAAGAAAATAAGGGTTAGACACGGCATTCGCTGGTTGATCATCTATCGGTGGCACTGTAACTACCTGCGAAAAAACGCTAAACAATTGATTCTAGAGTTTGAATTGGGTGAATGAATAAATGAAATGCTTACCTTTACACCGAATAACGCCATTTCCTGTTTGACGTGTTGAATACCTTGTACAATGGGGTTCGTTGCTCTCTGTTCCATGTGAGGGACCACCAGCTGTTATGCCAATTCCATAAGGAAGACACGTCTTCAGTCGTTCCTCTTGATATGCCACAATTTGTCATGAATGACAAATTCAGCCAAGCCTGCTACGTCCAACATGTTATATAACAGAGCTTACGTCATCGGTTTGTGCCCCGTTTGCACGTGTAACCTCCAATCATCTGATCCATGGTGTCCACTCCGGATTTATACATATTGTAATCCAGAATTTGAAATGACTTCTTCGATGGTTTCGATGAGTCGACGGTGCAATTGTAATGTTCGGTCGAGAAGAGAACAACAATTTTTTTCTTTTTTGGCACGTAAAAGCATAGCGCGATGTTATTATTGTGGTAACCGAATACTGTGCTGAATACATCTCGTTTTGGATTCAACATCTCCTTCGCTATGCAGGCTTTGTTTTTGCGTATGGTCCCTACATATACCAACCGTTTTGTCATCAGAACCGTGGCCAAATCAAAAGACAAGAAGAAATTATCTGCATACACTGTTAGTCCAGAGCCGCTGTGTTTTTCCACCAATTTCAGAACAATCTTCTCGCCTTGATTTACCACACGCGCTTCATTTGGCTGTTTTCCAACACATATTATTCCTTTCAGTGGGTAATTGGAATCGGCGTCACACATCTACCAGATTTTTATTCCGTATTTGGTTGGTTCCAATGGTCTATACTGGCCAAAAAAATGCGTAAATTTGATTGAATTCAAACGTCCGCTGGAGTGAACGCTTCCCCCTTGATCAGTGTGGATGAAAGAAGGCACTCCAAATAGTGCAAACAAACTTTTCAGATATTCTATAACCGTGCCGGTCGTCATACCACGACAAGCGAACGCAAACGGGAAACTAGAATATTGGTCTACAATATCTAGCAGATACTTATTTTGGCTATTCGAGAGAAACGGGCGTTTGAAGTCCATCTTCAGCCCTTGAATAAGAATTCCACGCGATTAAAGAAATCTTGACTTCACTTCAGGGCAAACCGGGCACGCCGTACTTAGCATAAGGGAATTTTCGTGATTTTACCCAATGCACCATTCGTGTGGTTCTCGGGTGACATAAACCTCTACGTATATCGTATAGCACTTTTTGACTGACAGAGTGCCATATCCTTGAAAATGTGTCTAATACAGAATTCACCCTCCCAGGCCTATATACAATATCATTATTGTAACAGCTCAACTCGCGTCTCCATGTAAGTATTTTATCGTTCATACTTTTGTTTACATGGTTCATGTTCCACATGTACAACACTGATTTTTGATCTGTAATTAAGGTAAACTTCTTGCCCATAAGGTAATGCCTCCATTTTTTTCAGTGACTCTACTATGGCATTAGCCTCCTTTCTACGGAAGAATAACGCTATTCACTTGAAGAAAGAATATGAAAGAAAAACGCCACTGGTTTATGTGCTTTTCTTAATCTAGTTCGAATCGAGTGTTCCGAAGCATCTGTTTGAACAACAAAGGGGATATCTGGATTTACTGACATCACTACAGACTCCGCTATATTGTCCTTAATCTCCTGAAAGTTGTCAATAGCTTCTGGAGGTAGCGAAAAGGATTTAGTAGTGTTAAGGTCATGAATCTTTTCAGAAAAACGTGGAATCCAGCGAGAATAATGTGAAAACACACCTATCGTTATTTTTAGCGGTCGCCGATCAGAAGGTATCGGCAGCGATTTGAGTGGTTCAAACCTTGACGGATCCGGTTTAATTTCGCCATTCTTTATAACGTGCCCAAGAAGTTTTACTGCGACTTTAAACATTCTGATTTCTCTTCATTTATAGTTACATTATAGTTTCGTACTGCAAGAAGAAAGTTTAATCAAATTTATTTAATATTCTGACAGGATATCTCCGAAAACTGTGATTTCGTCTAATTAGGCATTGACGCCTACCAAATATTCGCCTCTTATGATGCCATCTATGTTCTTTTACTTCCACTTCCACTTTTTTTTGAAGCAACATTATGTCATGACCAACAACAGTGTCTGCTTGATATGCTTCCGCCACTAGAGATTACGTCTAATTTAAGCTGTTCAGGTAAATCTTTGCTCATACACGTTTCGTAACTACCAATATATATATATATATATATATATATATATATATATATATATATATATATATATATATATATATATATATCAATGTATCTGCGTCCTTTGATTCAAGCTAGAGATTTTTTGGACATTTAGGAACTGCTGTTATTAGAGGTAAGCGAAGAAGTTTACCCTTTGCTTTTACTTTGACAGACCTTAGAATAATGTCCTTTTTTTGAGCAGACGTCACATATACTGGACACTGAGCTCTAGGGTGTCTTCTATTGCCGCAAAACAACATTTTTGCACTCGAGCTGCCGTCGGTGCTAAGATACAATCGTCTTCCGTTGCGATACTATTATTACGCACCAGAAAAACTACATTCGAGAAGATTGAATATTCTTCTGACTATTTTTGAACAGCTTCCAAAGATCTCGCTTGGCTTTGTGCTTAATCAAAAGTTAAGCTGTTGTTTCTAAGAGTCTTTGCCGGATGAGGTTAGAGTGCATCCGTTTATAAAGGCTCACAAATAAACTGATTATTGCTCTCTTCGACGGTACCAGCTTTGAATTCGCAGTTTTTAGCTAGATTCTTCAGTCATGGAACATAGATTTTTCTGAGAAAGTCAATCGCGGATGCACACGTGTTGCATTCTGAAATATGTACATAACTTGTATGGTCTACACGAGCAATGAGTAGTTTCGGCTTTTTGGATCGTCGAGAATTTAAATTGAAGCGCTAAGTATTCAAAGGTCTTGAACCAATGAGTCCATTCTCGGACAGATCCAGAATTATGAAGATATGCTTCAAATCTTTAGGACTTCAGCGATTTCTCAATTACTCATAGAATTAAACTTTGCTTAACAAATTGTAGTAAAACAGACCTTTGTATGTTAGGCTTTATTAATCAAAATTGAGCATTTGGCATTGACAGTCAAATACATCAGCAATATGTAAACAACAACAGTAATTAACATAGATTGGTGTAACCAAGAAATTTAATAATAGCATGGGAAGGGATGGAGTTAGGGTCTTGTAGGGAACGATACTACCACAATATTCGCCTTAATAGCCGCACATAATGTGCGTATACGCAGTAATCATGAAAAAATCCATATCTCCCGAATGCTAAAGATATTGTGTTACCACAGCTTCCAACTAGCTCGGCATATGCAGGGTGTAAAATTAATGTGTAGTTCTTATTTTAGATAGAGGAAGTTTTTAAATATGAAAGTTGTGTATTAATTTCTTCTACGTAACCTACAATCTACAGAGTGTTGCATTTTCGGATACCAGCATCCAACTTTTAGATTGAACACCCTGTATTTTTTTAAATATTCTTATTATGCTATCGATTCCCTGTCAGGTAATTAGTAGAGTTTATAGAATTATTTCCACAGTTTTTGCTTTTTGAGCGCGACGTTTCGAAAGCGGACTCTGATTCCGTCATCAGGCTTAGTCCTAGGAAGGACTGTTTTCGCACTTGAGTCGAATTCACATGGTATGATTTTTTTTCCAAGCACTTGACTGCTCTCAGATTCGAACTTGGTACCTTTCACTTACAAGTCTGACGCCTTTATGGCTGAGTCACTCAGCAATTCAATATATATGTATACATATATTTTTTAGAACATACCTCTTGGAATCCATATGGGTTTCATTTCCACACTAGCTTGGCCTATTGGATTTTCTGCTAGTGCGATGTAAGTGGCTTCTTTGAGTTTCTAGCGAGTTGTATTCTCGTCCTATGACACTATCTGTATGTTATTCCATTGGATGTGGTGGTCTTCGTTCCAGACATATTTGGCGACTCTTGATTTTTCTGCGTCGCCCTTGCGGACGTTGTTCTTGTGTTCCTGTGCTCTCACTTGGAGATTAGATATTTTCCAACTGAGATGGCCTGCTAAATCTTTTGTTTAGATTTCCTTCTCTGTCACTTGCGTTGGCTTGAATAAGCGAAAGAGCTATTCTGAACAAAAGGTGGTCTAGTTTACCACCTTGATTTTTATTTAACTGCCACGCATTTTGATCAGTAGTACCCAAAATGTGTGCTATAATGGGAAAATACCATTTTCCCCCTTACCCAATGCCAATATTTTGATCATTTCCGTCTATGCCTCCCATTGACTTATGAAATTTTCGGATGCTGCAAGGTTGCATGACCTTTTTTTTTTATTTCTGAGAATATCTAGCTACTTGTTGTAAAGGTTCTATACCAAAAGAATGCGATTCTACATGAACAAAGTTATTGTCAGATCACCACTTGTATTGATTTACCTTCTGTTACTTTGGATTCTTATCAACCGCGGTTATTTTTCATTTCAGCATTTGAGGACAATGAGCAATTTTTCATTCTATTTTTCCGAATCGTACCTGAGGCTATACTCTTTCGTTTTGTGAGCTCATCCAATAAGGGAAAACTTGTAAAAGAGTTGTCGAAGTACACCCAATATAGCAAAGAAAAGGAAGATAGCAAAATGTCACAATATTGAAGTACGACAGATGGACCCAAACCCAGTGAATTATAGTACTGTTTTATTTCTGATTTGGCACCTTGGTAAGGTTCATACCCCCTTGAAGTAGTGCGAACCCACAGTCTTTCCTATAATAAACTGCTTACAGGTCCAAAATATGCCATCGTCAACACAATGGTTTTGTTCTACTGGTACAAACTCCAAAAATTTTGCAAAACAAAGGTCTTACTTTGATGAACCGATCAGACTCATCCAGTCTATTATTCGCAGCAATGGAGTTTAGTTGGGATATGCTCGAATTGATTTCTAGACATTGCTTCAGAAACTGTATCATTGTGAGTGTCTTTCGAATTTTTCCAGTACATTCTGCGTCTTGGCAGTTGAGTGTAACCACTAAGAAGCAATATGCCAAAAAAGGTTTTGATTTCTTCGGTCGTTATATCTGCTTTTCTATTTTTATTGGAAGCGCATAGATTTGTATTAGACACAAACATGTTGATCACGTCATCTTTAAAAAAAGTTCAAATAGTTCAAATGGTGAATTATTGTTAACAACCGGCACTGATTTGTGACCATTCCGAATTGACATAAGTATTGTTCAAATTACCCGTTGCTTATAAGTTTCAGTTGGATGACTTACAAACGTCTACTGGGCAAGTTGTGACAATAAAATAAGATCTTCCTTGTTCCATTCTTCATCAGATTGTATTTCATTTATTTTAGCCTTAGCAACAAGTTGTCTACCTGGAAAATTATTTATATTTACTTCGTCCTTGCCAGAATCCTCATCAGTGTCCCAACTTTCATTTTCAGGTGGAAATAAATTTATTTCAAGACTATCACTACCTGAAATATAATCATCTTCCTCAGCACGTAATAACTAATGTAGAGTGAGCCCACTGCAATGAATAAAAAATTTGACCACTGTCCTTTTGAACGTACACTCATATTTATGCACCATTAATGCTCGTAATATAACCTTAACTTTCAATAGGGTGCCGTTAAAAGTATATATTTCGAATGCGTTATCCTAAAGTTTACAAATACTTACAATATAATTAATCATACTTATCCTACACGTTTTGTATTTCAAACATCAGCCATTCCAATTTTTTTATACACGTGGACTAAGATGTAAGAAGCTAACTAACCGATGAAAATAGCGAAACGTGACCGGGGTGTAATATTTGTAATAAGATACTTATAACGTCATCTTTAGAAAATTGATATAATTTGAGCTGAAAGCCTTTAAAATGAAGACTATAAAGAGTTCTTTAAAAAGGACAGAGGGCATATCTGAGTTATTAATAAATTCCATCCCTACTATACCCAAAAACACCAGAAACTTTTTCCGCAAGATTTGGAAAGCTGGAGGCAATTATGTGAGTGGATTGATAATAAATTAAATACAGATTTGTTGTGCCCTTTTCACCGATGAGCTACATTCAGTAACAAATGCCTCCATCATTACGCTACCGATAATTGCTGAAAGCGGATGATCATCAACATCAGTGGCCAACGTGAGGGGTGGAATTCTCTGGACACAAGTTGTTGGTCCAAATTTTTGGAGAACCACTTTAATGGTTAAATGTGTTTCCAATTTGTTGAAGGATTTACGGCAACATGTCCCTGAAAATGTTGTCCCTAGATTGTGGTGCACCACATTCGACGCTAAACGTCCAAAATTTTTTAAATGCTACATTCCCTGGTCGCTGGATTGGACGAAGTGGTCCACAGAACTAGTTTGCTAGGTATCCAGACCTATTTGTACTAAGTTTTTTCCCTTAGGGCTGTATAAAGGACATTGTATACCAAACTCCTTTAACTACTAGCGAAGATATAAAAGAGAGAATTCGTGATGCTAATTGATGTTCAACGTTCATTTACGGAACGAATTCAACTGTGTCTGCAACAAAATGGCGGTGTGTTGAACACTTATTATAAATTGCCCTGATATCACTTCTATTAATTGCTTTGTTCTCTATTGAAACCATATTTGAAACTATAAATGGGATTGTGATAATCAGAGGTATACTTAGAAAACACTAACATTCCCCACAATGTTTTACTTGAAAATTTTAATTAGTTACAAATGGTGACTAGTTTCGTCAAACGTTGTCGTCTTCATACCTTAAACTATAGTAATTTTAATATCATATATGAAAACCAACGAAAACTTATAAGTACTTATATACAGGGTGGATGTCTACTGCGTGGACGGAGGATTACTCCTCAACTATTAGAGATATCAAAATCAATTTGGGTGTGGTAATACATGATCATTGGACCTACATTCTGAAAATACTGAGGTATGTACAGGGTGATTGACAAAAATATGCCAACCCAAAGATATGTTTTTTTTACGGAACACCCTGTATATTTTGCGTTTTTTAATTCACTTTTACATTTGGAATAAAAGTATAGAAATTTGTATCTGTACCACTAACTGTTCTACAGATATCGTTACCTTAGTAACAAAATAGAGTTAACTTTGGAACCACGATGCGAGCGTTGTCACCACAATTTTGTAAATCTGTTTATACCACCCACTGTTAATAAGTCCACAAACAAACTATACAGAATGCAATTTTTCTCAATTTTTTCAAATACAGTACCCGGCATATTTTTTCATATGTAGATTCCCCGTGAAAAGTAGATACTAATTGATAATAGGTTTTATTGACATAAGACGCACCCTTCTTGAGATATTGACGCTTTTACGTAAAAATATTCTAAAACATAAATTTACTATGACAATAGAATTCAACAAAACAAATCTGGTAGGCTATCCTCTCGTAATAAAGAGGAACAATTGCAATTATCGTGTTGACGTTTGTATAATCATTAAAGTATTGTTCCATTAGTATGTATGTTTTTGGATTGTCGATTTGTCAATTTTTGTATAAAATGAATTTTTCCAAAGAAGAAATGGTCGATATGATTTTTATTTACGGCGAAGCTCAAAGAAATGCTTTGCTGGCTACCCGTTTGTACTGTGAACGATACCCAGAGAGAAGACAGCCTCGGAAAGAATATTTTTTGAATGTAGCTAAGAGATTTATAAATTCTGGAAGTGTGTGTTCTGCCAAGCGTGCAAAAAGAAGCCCAAATGAAGAAATTGACCTTCAATTTGTAGCATCTCTTATAGAAAATCCGCAAATTAGTACCAGAGAGCTAAGTATACACCTAGACCTAAATAGAAATACAGTTCGCAGCTTTATTTAAAAAAAAAACAAATTGCATCCTTATCATATCGAGCAACATCAAGCTTTAAGTGAAATAGATTTTCAAAATCGTGAATCTTTCTGCCAATGGTTAACTACTAAAGTCAATGAAGAACCCAATTTTGTTAATAATATTCTATTTACGGATGAGGCAACTTTTCACAATAATGCAATATTAATACACATAACTATGATTACTACTCAGACACTAATCCACACATCTTAAGAGTTGTTGATCACCCGCATCCATGGTCAGTTAATGTGTGCGGTGGTATAATCAATTTTAATGTGGTTGGTCCTTTTTCCTTGATGGGAGTCTTACTTTACAGTATTTGGAAAATGATTTACCAGAGCTTTTGGAAAAATATCGAGGTAGATAACATTCGTACGATGTCGTTTCAAGTGGATGGCGCCCCTCCACACTATGCAATCAACGTTAGTCAATATTTTGATAGAAATTATCTGATGAGATGGATAGGACGAGGTGGTGTGCAAAACTGGCCAGCCAGATTACCGGATCTTACCCCCCTTGATTTCTTCCTTTGGGGCTACGTTAAAGAAAAAGTTTACCAACATCCTCCCACCACAAGCGAAGATATGAAGAATAGAATTAGAGCTGCGTTTCAATCCATTTCGCCTCTAATGTTGCGAGTGAATCTTTCGTTTACCGAGCGAATTGCAAAGTGTTTAGCTGGACGTGGTCAGCATTTTGAACATTTAACTTGAGTTTATGGTTTTATTCGTTTATGTTTACTTGTTCAACTTATTTTTAGGCGTAGAGAATTACTTTATTGTTTAGTTATTAATTAAGTTTTCCTCTCAGTTAAAGAATGTATTTGTCATTCGTATTTTCTAATTTGCTCTGGATTTTGTTTTATTTGTTCTTCTGTATGTCAATATTTTCAAATAAAGCGTCAATATCTCAAAAAAGGCCCGTCTTATAGCTAAGTAACTTATTATGAACTAGTACATTTCGCGTAAGTTAATTATTCTGTATAGTCTTACATGTTTTCGAAAAATTTCCCAGTTTGTTTGTTAGTAGACTATTATTAATGGTCGGTGGTATAAACAGATTTACAAAATCGTGGTGACAACGCTCGCATCGTGGTTCCAAAGTTAACTGTATTTTGTTACTAAAGTGACGATATCTGCAGAACAGTTAGTGATACAGATACAAATTTCTATACTTCTATTCTAAATGTAACGGTAAATCAAAAATGCAAAAATATACAGGGTGTTCCGTTTAAAAAACACAGGAGTGTGGGTTGGCATATTTTAGTCAATCACCCTGTATATACCTAAATATTTTTAGAATGTAGGTCCAATGATCGTGTATTACTACACCAAAATTGGTTTTGATATCTCTAAAAGTTAAGCAGCAATCCTCCGTCCACGCAGTAGACGCCCACCCTGTATATGTATACTACAATGGACAATAATACAAATTAATGCATCTCCATATTCAGGTTAAAACGAGTACGGCGTAGAGTTAGTCAATATCAAGATGTGTTTTGACCTACATATCAAGAAATAAAATTTCGGGACACCCTTTTACTTGTGGTTCCATCAAAAGCGAGTCTCAACGATTAAGTTAAAATGTCAACAATCTACTCAATTAACAGCAAAAACACAAATGAGGCCTTGATGAGGAACTTCGTCAAGAAATATATAAAGTTAAAGCAACTTCCTACAATGAAAAATTATGTCACATACTTAAAAAACGTATAGCTAATATATTTACCTAGTAATATTAAACATCAAATTCCCTTGACGGGAAGGATTACAAAATTCACAACCCTATCGAAATATAGGAGTGAATTGACAATCATAATGGTTTAATGGATCTTTCAATTCAATATAAAATTATAATTTGAAGATTAGTAAACTGATTAATACGTAACCCAACGCATGTAGTCAACTTCTTATGAGGTTATGAACTGAATTTTAACTTTAATTTACCTAATTCTTTGTGCTATAAGAAAGTTTTTAGTAAAAGAAGGAAGAATCGGTGACGGTACTTACAGAAAAAGAATGGGTTTAAATATGAATTATATCAAAGGATAATTTATCGAAAGACGGCTGCCATGAAGCAGCTGTTGCAAAAGGGAGAAGTTAGCCACAAGTGTTGCCAATATACCTAAATCGTAACATTTAATTAAAAAATATGAATTTTTTATTGAAATTGAGTACTTCATTAAGAGGGTTTATTTCTAGTTGTTTATGGATTTCTAATATTTCCAAAAAATTGAGTTTATTCCCTTTATCACATACATGCAAAATTTCAAATTTTCCGGAATCAAAGTTGTGGTTAGTAGATGCGACGTGGTGAGTGAAGGCTGACCTTTGGGAAGTGTAATTGTTTATCTGTGATATTATCTAATGTGGTGTAATCTTTAATATGACAAAAATAAACAAATTTTGAATAAGTCCTTTAGGATATCCATCCATTGCTCTGATCAATCTGAAAAATAGTGTTAACCTGTATTTCGAAATTTTCTTTATTTAAAGGTGTCTATTAAAGAAATACCTGAAGGCTGCTAGTTTGTTACTTAACGGATGGAAGGAATTGTCAATCACATGGTCTGTAGTAGTTGGTTTCCTACAAACACTGATATGTAAGTAGTTGTCTTTTTTGGTGATAGATAAATCTAGAAAATCGATGGTATTGTTAGCTACTTTTTCAACAGTAAATTTAATGTTTTGATGGAAGGAATTTATCAAATCATAGCATTGAATCAGCTCTCTATCATCCCCTTCAAAGATTACCAAGATATAGTCTACATATCTTTTATAGAGAATGAACCGTACTTTAATGAATGGGTTTGAAAAGAGTTGTTTTTCTAGCAGGGATAAGAAAATTTCAGAGAGAATAGAGAAAGGTTACTGCCCATAGGTAATCCTGTTTTTTGACTATAAATATTCTGATTGTACATAAAAGAGTTTTGTTCATGGCAAGTTTTGAGGCATTCTGCAATGAATGAACATTATGTATCTGTTAGCTGAGATTGGTTAAGGTAATTATTAATGATGTTTAAGCATTCTGACACAGGAACACTAGGGAAAGCGTTTACTATATCGAACGAAACCATGATATGAGATTCGTCCCAAGGAACATTTTTAAGTGACTGAGCTAAGTCGATGGAGTTATTGATGGAATCGGGAAAAACAAAACTGATACGCGATCTCAACGTGGTGTTCACCTAATTAGGTAGTTTAGAGACAAGACTCTCTACAAGCAACAACAGGTCTCAGCGGCATCTCAGGTTTGTGGATTTTTGGTAGAGTATGAAGAAAAGGAAATTTCGGGTTCATAATAGTTAATCTGTGATGTTGAATGTTAAAGGCTTGATTGATTTTAGCAAATAAAAGCCATCTGTGTTAAGGAAGTTGTCAACTTTGTTGATATAATTTGTCCTATCTAGTATTTTTTTTATGGTTGTGGATCTGAACAGGCTAAATTTGGCCTATCGTGCTAAAGCACTCAAGAACTCTTAAGAGAATGGATAGAGGGACAATTGTCAATTGCCAATAGATGCCTATGCACAGCTACCCTCAATTTTCTCATATCGTAAGTAAAAGGAAAACAGGAACTAGGGAAATCATTCCAGAGTTTAGAAGCAGTGCAAAAAAATGTGGATCGCGCCCGTTTGGTACGACAAGTGGAGATTTTTACTACATACTGATGATGTGAATGAGCGAACCTAGTGTTTCTCGCAAAGATAGCCCGAGATGGCATCAAAGAATATAATTCAGCAGTACAATAGCCGTTGTAATAACGATAATACAAAGAAAGAACTGAAACGATCCTTTTATGCTCAAGGGACTGTATGTGAGAAGTTAGGGACGGGTCATTTTTAAGCCTAATCGCTCTCTTTCGAATACGATCAACGATATCGAGAGCGTAGTGGGGAGCACTAGCCCAGAGGTGAGAATTATATTCCAGATGAGGCCAAATTTGGGCCTTATACAGCAGAAGGAGTTGTCGAGAGGTAAAGTACTGCTTAGATATGTACAAAAACCTATTTTACGAGCAGCTGTTTTAGTATCTGACAGAAGGTGGTCAACCTATGAGAAATGTGAAGATACAGTCATACCCAACAGAGTAATGGAGTCTGAAAACTTAAGAACTGAGCCATTCATACTTACAACAGGAAATGATCGATCTTTTTTGGCGGACATAAGGCAACACTGAGTGTTTTTAGCATTAAATTTAACTAGATCATTGCTTCCCCATTCGAAAATATGTTTAATGTCTTTGTTGATTGAATTTGCCATTTCAGCTTTAATTTCTTGATTTGACATAGAAGGTGGATTATCACTATGAGTAGACTGAGATGAACTACAGTGAAGAGTGCTATCGTCAGCAAAGCAATGGATGGGGTTAGTTGTTGAAGAAATAAGGTCATTTATGTACAGCAGAAAAAGTGTAGGCGCTATAACGGAACCCTGTGGTAGTCCCGCGTTAATGCTAACTTCTTTTGATAAAAAGCCATCAACTACGACACGTATTCGTCTTTTATCAAGGAAACTAGAAACCCAGTTGATGAGCGTATCATTTAACCCAAACGAGGTGAGTTTCGCAAGTAAACACTTATGCCAAACTTGGTCAAATACCTTTGAGATATCTAAAGCGACTACAACTGTTTCACCGGACTGCTCTACTGTATTGTTCCAAACTTGGGTCATATGAAAGAAGCCTGTTGAACGACTTTGCCTAAACCCATATTGGTGGTTACTAAGGAGTTTTTTAGTTTCAAGGAACGTGAGCAGTTGCTGATTGATGGCTTTTTCCATGATTTTAGACAAAATGGAAGTGATCTCAATTGGTCGGTAGCTTGAGGGATCGCTGTTATCGCCTTTTTTGGGAATAGGTTGAACATTTGCTGATTTCCATGATGAAGGTAATTCCCCAGAAGACATAGAGATCGCATAGAGCTTAGATAGGACTGGTACTAGTTCGGGGTAACATTTCTTTAAGACAATTGCTGGGATACCGTCTGGGCCAGTCGCCTTATTGAGATCAAGCCTACTGATGATCGATTCCAAGAGCTTGTATCGGAAATGAATTGGTTTCATAGCGTATGAAGAAGAGTTGACTAGGGGCACATCTTTTCCAGAATAATTGAGACACGAGTTTGATGCAAAAAAATCCACAAAAACATTGGATTTGTATACAGAATCAGCAACTACCGATCCGTCAATAGACGTCAGGGGGGGAAATGAAGAAGTTTTTATTAATGGCTTTAGCTAAAGACCAAAATTTACGACTGCCTAAAGGAGATGTAGCTACTTCATTGCATTTTCGTTGTTCGAACAACTTTTTAGTTTTAGTGATAACACTTTTGCAGATATTTCTAGCACCAACGTATTCTACATGATTGTCGACCGATTTATTAGATTTCCATTTAATGTGATATTTATTTTTTAAAGATATTGCATCAGCACAAGTCTTATTAAACCAGGGTTGGGAACTTGAATGACCTATACGGTACTGTTTTTTGGGAATGTATAACTCCATACCCACGAGGATGACTTCAGATACTGAAAGAGCGAAGAAGAGGACGACTTAAAACAATATTCACGCCATGGAAAGGTTACAAAGAAATCCCGTAAATCACTCCAACGAACTGACTTAAAACACCACAAGGTTCTATCGGTTTTGCGAACAACAGTGGAATTAGGTACAGTAGAAATGATTTCTGTTAGACAATGGTAGGAAAGACCTAAAGGCGAAAGAACGGAAGTTTTATAAACAAGAGGGTTTGATTTAAGAAAGAGATCTAGAAGATGTGGAGTATAATTAGGGTTATCAGGGATTCTTGTGGAATTAGAAATCATTTGTGTGAGATCACATGAAATAGCAAATGTTTCTGCACTATGACCAGCGGGATTTGTAGTTGATGAAAACTGAAGCCAATTAGAGTTATGAACATTGAAATCGCCTACAATTGAGATATCGCAAGATGGAAACTGAGACAGGAGATAGTCAACTTTCATACTAAGGTAATCGAAAAAGTCCTGAAAGTTACTGTCATTAGGAGACCTATAAATGCAACAGTAGAATTTCACAAAATTAGGACCAGAATGTTTAAACCAAATCACGTCAAAATTTTTATTTTCTAAGAAAAAAACCCTCTAGCAAGCAATTCTGTCCTTGATGTAGGCACATACGCCTCCTTTATATCGAAAGTTAGAGTGAAGGTGGTATTGACGAAATTGCAAGTCGGGTGACTCGGAGCTTTCAGATGAGACTTGTGTTTAACTTGTGTATAGCTATAGCATTCCCCTTGTCGGCTTTAGTGCAAATGAAATTATTGTCTTTTAATTTCTGTACCACTTTTTTAACCAAATACCTGTTGAAGTTGCCTTTTTCACGTTAAGTGACTGTAATTTGTCAGAGCATGAGGCTCTTAGATAATTTCTGTCTTTCTACAGTATAGATTTATCATGTATAAGGGACTCTAAGTGTAATTTAAATTCATTATTCATTAAGCAATTTATTTTTGGGGGGATTCGGATTATGTTTAAGACCATAGTCTAACATCTCCATCTCATTTGTACTAAACTCGACTTCACATAAATTGACAGTTCTATTGTGAAATGTAAATTTCTGATTAGCTATTACATTCATTGTTCTTAGTATAATTCTTAATTTTGAATAGGTTATGTAATTTTTTGTTAGGTTTGAAAAACAACTGATTGGCAAAAAAATAATTAATTTCTGTATTGTGAAGTAATTTAAGTGTGTATAAGTGAGAAGCATAGATTAGCAAGTTCAGATCATTCCTTGTTTTATACCAGTAAGTGATTTCGTTCTTGAACCAATTGACTTTATCTTTTTTTAAAGCATCATGAGCCTTCCTGTTTGATGTTGTAGTATGTAGTTTAATAAAATTAGGAAAAAGGTTGTGTTTTAAACACCTGCTATTGAACCAATTCTTGATGGTACATTTCTTTATCTTGATGTTGTAAAATTCATGTGGTCGGTTAGCACATTCTTCTATATTGGACTCCATATTTGAAACTCTGTGATAATCAGAGGTAAACTTAGAAAAAACTATTGCTATTACTATTAATTGAGTAGATTGTTGACATTTTAACTTAAACGTTGAGACTCACCTTTGATTGAACCACAAGTAAAAGGGTGTCTGGAAATTGTATTTCTTGATAAGTAGGTTAAAACATATTTTGATTTTGCCTAACTCCCGGACTTATGCGTTTTAACTAGAATATGGAAATGCATTTGTGTTATTGTGCATTTTAGTATACATGTATACAGGGTGTCTGTGTATTACACCGACGATGCTTAACTGTTTATTCAGGGGATAAAATAAAGACGATTTAGCGGCTATGACTATGACGTCATAGTGTCATTCAGAACTTTTCCTATCGGCACAACTGAAAGCTGTCATTTAATAGAACATTACTTTTTAAAGAGAAAAGTCTCCTTGCAAATTTTCGTTAAAGTTAGCCATTTTTGAGAAAAAAACGGTTCTGTGAAACCGTGCAATTCGTTAAATCGGAATGGCTATTAGAACAATGTTTCGTTTGTCGTAAAAATCTGAAGTAGCATTGCATAAAGCTAAAAACCACTGTAGTAGTCAATACATAAAGGTTTTAACCTTTATTTTATTAATACAGCTGACGAAACATAGGGTACATGGTACATAAGTGGCTTAAAATCAAAATATTTAATTAAGAAGAGAAATAACAGCTAGATAACAGTATAAAAATAAATCTTTATTTCAACAAGTGCTCGAAGTGTCTACCCTCGCAACGTATACAATCCTGAGCTCGTCGTAACAAACTTGTGCGAGCAGTACGTAGTATCGCAGCATTTTGCCGAATTTCTTCTGAAGCAGCTACTATTCTTTGCCATAAATCGTCGCGGTCTCGAACATGATTGACGTAAACTTGTTCTTTTAATACTCCTCATAGGTAAAAGTCCATTGGGGTAAGGTCAGGAGTTCTGGGTATCCACTTTATTGGTGAATCAGCTCCTCTACCGATCCATCTACCACGATACGTAGCATTTAAGTATTCTTGGACAGGGAGGGAAAAATGAGGCGGTGCTCCATCCTGCATAAAAATTTGATTGTGGCGTAACTCTAACGGTACTTTCTCAAGTAATACTGGCACTTCGTCTCGGATAAATTCTAAATAAGACCATTTAATCTTTGTGGCAGAACAACAGGGCCTACTAAAAAATCTTCAACGATTCTAGCCCATACATTACAGTAAACTGGCGTTGAAAGGAATTTGGTCGAATTATTTTAAGATTTTCATCGCTCCATTCGTGAAGATCATGATAGTTGAAAATTCCATTTCGTGTAAAGCACGATTCATCTGTAAACAAAATTTTATCAAAAAACCTATTATCTCCAATAACACCATTCTAATCCACTCGCAAAGTTCTACGCGTAACGCAGGATCCCCATCTTGCAATTCTCGGACACGTTCAATGTTGGGTGAACAGTATCCTGTGGTATATCAAATAGTCTTGCCAGTCTTCTCAAGCTTTCTCTTGGATTTTCTTCAACAGCGTTTAGGATTACTTCTTCCGTTTCAACGTGAACTTGCCGAGGGCGACCTACGTCTGCAGTGGATTTCCTCAATGTCCCAAATTCCCTTAGCCATCTATCTACTGCAGCAAAAGTGGAATGATGGGGAATACGTCTGTTTGGAAATCTTTCTCCGTACATTCGTGCTGCTGCTCGACAATTCATTTTACACCCTCCTAATATTAAATGCATATCGGTGAGTTCGTTAAAAGAATATTCCATTTTTACGAATAGTAACTAGAGCATTCGAAACAGAAAAACAAGGAAAACGAAATTTAAACGTGAAACGTTCCGTATGTGTTCTTTTAGTAACAAAACAATAAAACTGACAGATTAGGCAAACATTAGATATCACGTGAGGAAAGCCACCTTCGATTTTGGTTTTAAAAAATGTGTGATCGTATACATTCTTTGCAAAGGTGAGCATTTATTTAAATACACACTAGATCCATTGTTTGACATGAAATACGTTCTTCCACATTGCTACAGTGATGAAAGTATTATTCAATAACAAAATTTTAAAATGATTATTCTCATCGAGAAATTTACCAAAATTTAAAAATTTTTTTTTAATTAAAAATTGGAATTCTGCCGAAATAACGAAACATTACTCTAATAGCCATTCCGTTTTAACGATTTGCAGGGTTTCACAAAACAGTTTTTTTCTAAAAAATGGCTAACTTTAGTGAAAATCTACAAGGGGCTTTTCTCTTGAAAAATTAATGTTCTATCAAACGGCAGCTTTCAATTGTTATGATTGTGTGAATAGGAAAATTTCTGAATAGTACTATCACGTCATAGTCGTAAAAATCTAGGAGGCCATGACTTAAAGCCGGCCATATTTTCTTAAAAGGAGCATCTTATCCGAGTAAAAAACTACCAAATTTCATTACGTCATTGCAAAATGGTTACCAAAAAACCATTATTTTATGGTAACTTTGATCGCTTATATCTCGAAAAGCAAAAACTTTTTACTAAACTTTTTTCGCTAAATCGTCTTTATTTTATCCCCTGAATCTACAGTTGAGCATTATCGGTGTAATACACAGATACCCTGTATAAGTACTTGTAAGTATTGATTAGTTTTCATATATGATGTGAAAATTACTATGGTTTAAGGTCTGAGGATGACAATGTTTGACGAAACTAGTCATCGTTTGTAACTGATTGTTAAAATTTTAACAGTAAAGTATTGTGGGGAAGGTTTAGTGTTTTGTTAGTATACCTCTAATTTTTATTGTGTTGATGATTTGGTAAACTTGTTTTTTTTTAATGATAATCTTGCAATATGCAGAAATGACGCTCCCGAAATATTCGCATAACACGGTCCTGTTATTCTTAAAGCTACAGTAGTTTAAAATGTGTCCACTTTAGGTATAGGAAACCCAATATAAAGTCAAAATAGAATTTTTGTTTTCTATATGAATCACTTACAAAATACAAGGTGTTTCATTTAAAAAAATTTAGTTATGGCCAATCGAAATATTAAGTTATTGTACCACCTTGTACAACGGAATTTAACTTTTAATTTTTCCAATGACAGTAGATGATCTTGGCAAACGTTTGACAAAATATTTTTTATTAATCTGTCACAATGTAGTCGCTCCGTTGAGTTTGCATACGTCATATCAACTCTATAACGGCTGATCCCAATTAAAAAAACAAAACATTACTAGATAGGCAATTTATGGCAGAATAAGAATATCAAAAAATATACAGGGTGTTCAATTTTTAATTTTTAATTTGGATACTGGTACCCGAAAATGCAACACCCTGTAGAATTGTAGATATTTTTATGCTACGGGGAGGAAACTAATACACAACTTTCATATTTAAAGATTTTCACTATCTAAAATTGTTACGGATCAAAATAATAATTACGCACTAATTTTACACCCTGTATAAGTGCATAGAAGAAACATACTTAATTTTACTTACCGTTCTGCAGAATAGTAAATAAGCAATTACCCGTTAGGTTTGTTTTTAACAACGGCACCAACCTATTAGTAAGGGTCAAGTCAATCGACTAATGTAAACGTAAGCATTGTAAATTTATAAATATTTAATTTCTTATACGTCTAATTGAAGAATGTCAAGAAAGTGCATAACATTGGGTTAAATGAACGGAATAAGATGTGACTATCGTAGTTTTAAAAAAGTTCAATAAACCTCCATGCATTCATTATATTTAACGTTTACTGAAAGAATGTGATTTACTAAAAGTGATAGGACCAGTTGAGAATGGGATTCAGTTACATTTTAATAAGAAAAAGGCATATCAAAACGTCCAATCCAGTTTGAATGAAAAGTAGATCAAATTTACCAAGCCACACCTTAGAACTACTGAAGCAAGTAAAAATTTCACATAAATTCCTTCAATTCTGAAACTCCAACTGAAGAATTTCCATATGTATAGATAAACTTGAAAGCAACAAATGAAACATGTTGGATACGGTGCATTTAAATAAATGCCATTCCTTATGGCGTACGTGAACAATTAAATTTTAAAAACCAACTGAAAGATATTTAATAATCTATTTTTAGTAGTACTTTCGTTCTTAGCTCATGATCACTCAAAATTGACTTTCACTACTAAATTTGCGTCTCTCTTCTATTTAAGTATTAAATAATATTTTCAGCAAGATTACAGGAAGTTTATATCTAATCATAGACCAGGTAAGTTAATTACAATGGTATCTTCATCGATATATAATAACGGGTTCTATCGATAAAATATTGAGTACGGCTACTCCCTTTGTTTCTAGTATTTTTTTATTTCTAGGTACTGTTTATGGTCCTTTTATAACTAACTAACTGGCTCTCACGGTCTAAAACTAAACCCTTCTATAACCTGTCCTGTCTACTTAAATATAATCTATCCATGTATTTAAAATTCCATGAATACATTTTTAAAAGTGTCAGAGGTACTCACCTAACATAAAAATGTAGATTTTTATAGAAAAATTAGACAAAAATTTACGGAAATCTATAATTAAAGGCGTTGAAACCCGAATTTAGTTTATAAGTTTATAATTTACGATTCCATGCATTGAAATAGTGTAATCCTCTGCAAGAGGGTTATGTACTATATCAAGCTTAATTACACGTCTTAAAAAAACGATAGAGATGATATATTTATGTGTTTAAAAAATTTTTTTTGTTTGTTTAGGTACTACTTAAAATATTTGTCCATAATCTAATCTAACTTAATACCTGCTGGTCAGTTGGTCAGTCAACTGAATAGGGCGCGGGCAAGGGTTAACGGAGGACTATAAAAATAATTCCGCTTCTATTTCTTTCTCATTATAATCAAGTTGGTGGTGAAGTGATTTTTGTTTTTGGTACTAAAAAATGTTTGTCTACAGTAGATTTATTGTAAGTTACCTTATTTTTGTTTGCTTGTGCCAATCAATGTAAATATTTTCAATTTCAAAGACTCTTGGAATGCGCATTCTTGAAATGTTGTTTTAAGTATTTATTAGAGCGTGACATTGACATATTTTTTTACGCATACTCATTCATATACGTACTTTTTTTAGTATTGAGAAGTTCGCGTTTAAAATTTACAGTATTAGTTTAGCAGAATCTAATTGATTCAAATGAATTTTTTCTATTTATGAAAATCATAGTTTGTGAAATCTTCAGGTTTTTGTAAATAAATGTCTGAAGGAACAAAAATTAAAGGAAATTAGAAACACGACTTTAATGGGAAGTAATTGCAGATATTTTTAAACGCTTACCCAATCTTGAGCCAGCCCTAGTTTAAATAGTACTATGAAAATGTAATTTATTTTTTATACATTACACTCTATAGGTAATTATTTCATTTGATCGTTTTATTATTCTTTTCTGTTAACCCTCAAGTGTCACTTATATGATAAATGGGAACAATTAGTGTCAGTTTAACAATTCCTTTTAGATAATAGTTAATTACACCAATTTTATATGTCTGTCTATTATCTATTAATAATCACAAATTAAAAATTAATTCTCTCTCTAGTCGCGCTCCCCTTGGCCGTGGCAGAAGGTCCTAATTATTAATTAATTAAAAATACAAAAACATGTTATAATAAAAACATTTAATTCAGACAAAGACCACACAAAGTGTTAGAACAAAATTATAACTTAACTAACAACTACAAGACAATACAAATACACAAAGCTGGAGCACCCCCGCACTGGGGCACTCCACAAAGGCAAAGAGAAGACGATTAATCAAAATTAGTAAAAAAATATATAATAAAAAAACAAAATTCAATAAGAAACATAAATATCAATGAGATGGTTGAGGCTGGTGTAGTTTTAACAATTTGTTAATGTCGGGTTTCAATTTAGTTAACATCTGTCGCAAATCACCACGCTCAGTGACCTGCAGTCTATTCCTTTTCTTAAACAGTAAATTAGCTACTACACTGAACCCACGCTCAGCCAAATATGATGAAGTAAACTCAATTAAAAATTTCTGTACTATTTCCCACAATCCAGGGTGGAGAACTGATATTGATTTTTGGAGCCAGAACTCTTGGTATCCATTTCTGAATTTTACTTTTAATTCTTCATTAGTTGTGAGTTCTACAAGTTATTCTTCTAAATTTTGTTATGTATCTGCATTTGCGAAAGGGTCTAAAACCCAGCTTGGTATATTCATATTTAAAATATCCTGCAATCGCTCTGTAAAATCAGCATGAAGAGCATCCAGGTGTTGGCAGTAAGTAATTAAATCTTCCGGTTTACCGATAATGCTGATAACGTCGGGAAGTGGCTGTATTCACCTCTTCCTAGATTTAGTTTGAATAGAAGTTTTCCGACAAAAGCAGCTATGACGTTTTTTGCTTTTATTAAATTCAATTCATCATCTTGCAATTGTAACTTAACATTATCTAATATTTTACAAAGCGATGTCATTTTTGGACGCAATCCAGTTTCCGCGCAGTTCATCGTCTTTGTTTTCAAGGAAGTCCCGTACTGAGTTAAATAGATTTAAAAATCGATTCAGACAAAACACACTTCGAGAGTCATCTGCACACTTCTGTGTGCAGCAGCAAGCGATTATAGTCTTCATCATTTTCTCTACAAAGTTGCCCAAATAATCTGTCGTTTAATGAATTGCTTCTTATCTTGTTGACTGCTCTAGTAATGTAATGGAGCGACGTATGCAGGCGTTCATTAATATTTTTTCAACCAAGTGCTGATGATGAATAACACAATGTACAGCGACTACATTTGGTACTGCTTGTTTTAAATGCGCCATGAAACCCTTATGACGCCCCGTGATTGTTGGAGCACCATCTGTAGCAACTGAAAATATTTCGAATAGGAATTTCTTTCTCTTGAAAGACGTACATGGTATTAAATATGGATTCTCCCTTTATATTGGTTTCAAAATTTTTTGCAAATAATAACTCGTGACAAATTTTTTCTTCTTTTATGAATCGGACGTAAGCCAAGAGTAATGCTTCGTTATTTGGTAAAGTTGATTCATCGAGTTGAATGGAAAATTTTTTAAGTAATCACATAATGATAGTTCAACGTCTTTAGCCATTTCATCTATTCTTATTTGCACTGTATTATCACTCAAAGGAATTTTTGTATGATATATGATGGCGTCTTATGATGAAGAACAGTTTCGATTACCTCTTTGACTGCCGGCATAATTAATTCCTTACAACTGTGCATGGTTTTCCCGATTTTGCGATTAATAATAAAATATTATATGAACCTCGTTGTCTGTCATCTTCTTGTTTAGAACACGATGCAAAAAGGTTTGATATAGTTGGCTGTTTTAAATATTGGTCTTCAAGTCCTTGAAAACAGGATAAATCTTTGTCCTTTTTATCAGCATGTATTTTATTCAAATGCTCTTTGAGCCTAGAAGGCTTCATGGCTTCGTTTGAAAAATCTTTTTGGCAAATTAAACTCATAGGTAATAGTTGGTTTGTTGGCGATTTCGTAAATCCATATTTCAAATACTTAATAAAGCACTGCCGACAATTTTTTTTAGTTTCAGACATTTTGGAATTCACAATTTGTTACGATTTCAATACATTAACTTTTCAACGAATTTATAGAAAGTTATAAAACTAATGGCTATAATAACTTCTTTACTTTATCAGTCACGCACGAGTATGGATCACTGACGAAGCACACAAAAACAATAAGACATTAGAAGAACTTTCTCTGCCTTTTAAAGATTTGATTTCGAGCACGCAACAACTTGTATGCCTTTGTTTTTTGCGGTGCCCCGGTGCACTTGCTCTAAAAACAGGTTATTCAAGTTCCAGTATTTTTGCCGAAACATGCTTGATTGCGTACATCACGTCTTTGCTTACCAACTTGCATAGACTTTTTACCGACAGTCCTAAACCGAGTCAATTAGTTTATACTTAATGCTTATTTAAACGTTTTAATGTTTATTTACTTTTACGCCATAATAATAAGATGAACATTTTATACGACTAGATAAAATGTTTTTTCATGAAAATAGAGGTATGTATTTTCAAAGTATTTTATTATGTTAACCTTTAAGTTTAAGTGCTCGTAAATAGGCGCCAGACTATCTTTAAACTTCTATTCTATACCGTTCTTAATAATTTTTTTATCAATTTATCCGTCTATGTATTCTTTAGTTACATATTTATCAATATCGAAAACCTGCTATGACCAATATATATATATATATATATATATATATATATATATATATATATATATATATATGTATGTATATACATTAAGTTTTTACTAATAAATACAAAACGACAACGGTGCGCAATGTGGCACTTGAGAAGCACCTTGCGAGCAGTTACATTGGTAGAATTTCTCGTATTAAATATAATAATAATAATAATAAATAAATTCGCGTGTGTTTACATATTGTCAATAGTACAATATAAAGAAGTAGCTACAGGCACCAGAAAACGCTTGTTATTTATGCCCAAGATTGAGTAATCGATATTCTAAACAAATTTGTACAATTTGTAACAAAAATATTTGTACAGAACACAGTAAACTTATATGCAATGAATGTTATGGATAATCCTATGTACAGTTTATGCACAATTCTTATAATTTTACATACTTTACATCTTATTTCTGTACTTATGTATATTTATATACAAAATATATTATCAATACATTTATAATCTATGTTCAAACTTGTATTCTAATATATACTTTTAATGGTTAATAAACTCTTTAAACATGTTCAGATTGTTTTACTTTTCTTAGGCATGATTACAAAACAACAATTTGTTGTTTTGAATGTAGTGCTTTTTAAGTATGCTTGTAAAAAGAATCAAAACAGATATAAATCACATTGGTACCTAGGAGGCGCCATGCGCGCAGTTATGTATGTAAAGTTGACGCGAGTACGTAAAGGTTAAATTTATAATTAGTGACCGCCGCCTTGACTGTCATAACGCCCCCAATTTGCCTTTGAACCCGCTACCGCCCCCACGAAAAGCTCCAGCGCCCACTAGTGGAAGTATCTTGAGAACGAAAAAAGCCATTGAACTAAAAATTTATGTGGCCATAAAGGGATGAGATCTATTTCATATTTTTAGAATGGTGGCATTTCCGGGTGTACCGAAAGTTGACCACAACTATTTTATTTTAAAAGAAATGTCCCCATGTTCAATTTTTTTCCGGATTTTACGGATGATTTGAAGGTGACTTTACTGAAAACTTCCTATATGTAATTAAAAATTATTATTAATTTTATTAAATACACAATTAAAAAGTTTGCCTCGAATAGGATTTGAACCTACGACCTGTACTTTGCTAGAGTAATAAATACTATATGTAAAGTTGATATTTTCCGAGACAAACAATTTTAATTAAAAAATATTACGCATATATTCGAAGAGCAGACTTTCAAAACGCAGTATATCCATTTTGTTAAATTTTCAGGAGAGCCAAAAACGTTCTAACTTGTTTGTTTGCAACTCAATGCAAAAGCTCTATTACAGTACAAAACAGTAGTCGCCCCAACAAGTTTACAACTCGCTTTTAGAAAATATAGTAAAATATATTGATACCAAATTTTGAAAAAAATTGGCTTATAAAATGAACATACTGCAGTTTGATTGTCCGAGTGCTTTTTTAGTGATAGCTGGTACTAAGTTTTTATTGTTTATAGTACTACATACACATCATATACAGGGTTAGGAAAAAGTACCGGAACGCTTAAATATCTACAAAATCGCTAAAGTTATGATTACAAAATTCAGCATTTGGGGGTTCCGGGGCGTACAGGATTGGAAAATGATATCGGCACTGTTGCCAGATTTCCTAATTTTGCGCTAGACGTAGTCATCTTGTTTTCTTAAATAGGATGCCCTATTTATTTTTATTGAAATCAATTGGGCTTCTCAAACTTATTAAGATCTCAAATTTGCAAAATGTTATCTCTACTAGTTGCCAAGATAAGACAACACCGCGTTTTCAGTAACAAGTACCGAAACGCTTAAATATCTACAAAACCGCGAAAGCTACGATTACAAAATTCGGCATTTGGGGATTTCGGGGCGCGTGGAATTGGAATATGTTATCGGCACTGTTGCCAGATTTCCCAGTCTTGCGCTACACATAGTCTTTTTGTTATCTTAAATGGAATGTCCCATTTATTTTTATTGAAATAAATGACTTTAGTCATGAAGGTTATTTTTTTATTTGTTATTGGCCACTTTCCCTTGCACTTTAACTAATAACAATAATGCTAAGATAAGAAGGAGATTAAAAGCCAATGGTTGTAACATGCCGACGGCTAAAGTGTTGAAAACAATTGAAGCAGTGCTTACTTATTCCTAGGGTATTCATATTTTTGGGCATCTTCGATAAATTTAATGCATGCTCATTCTAAAATAAGTAACTATCCCATAATATTTCTCACTAGTATCTAATAGTATAAACAGAATTTTGAGGATTTGGGATCTTCCATTTAAGATAACAAAAATACTAAGTATTGAGATCGTAATAAGTTTGAGACGCCCAACTGATTGCAATAAAAATAAATAGAGCATTATATTTAAGAAAACAAAATGACTACGTGCAGCGCAAAACTAGGAAATCTGGCAACAGTGCCGATATCATTTTCTAATTCCGCATGCCCAGGAACCCCTAAATGCCGTATTTTGTAATCGTAACTTTAGCGGTTTTGCAGATATTCAAGCGTTCCGGTACTTTTTACTGAAAATACGGTCTCGTCATATCTCAGCAACTAGTGGATCTAAAAGTTTGAAAATTTGAGATCTTACTAAGTTTGAGACGCCCAGTTGACTGCAATAAAAATAAATAAGGCATTCTATTTAAGATAACAAAACGACTACGTGTATCGCAAAACTGGGAAATCTGGCAACAGTGCCGATATCATTTTCCAATTCCCCGCGCCCCGAAACCCCCAAATGCCGGATTTTGTAATCATAACTTTCGCGATTTTGTAGATATTTAAGCGTTCCGGTACTTTTTCCTAACCCTGTATGTAAAGTTAACTGAAGAATATTATTTTTAACTCTAAATAATAAAAAGTAAGCAGTGAAAAAAAAAATTAAAACGCATTACAGCTTATATCCTTTCTCTTCAGCATTACAATCACAATGGGTACCTTATGATTTTCTGTTCTGACTTTCATTCGCTAATAAAATAGGTACTAGCCATTTCATCTCAGGATCTTCGTTCCAATTTACACCAGACAGTTCAACCAGTGAGTTTTTAAGGCTTACTATTTTCTCCTTCTTGATGGCATGTTCTAGCGGAAGCTGTGGTAAGCGAATGTTGTTTAGCGATTTTCCAGGTTTCAGTAAAGTTTCATATTTTTTAGCAGGATCATCATTTCTGTAGAAAATTTAGGTTTTAACAAAGATTCTATTTTTCTCTTTTTCTGATCGTTTGATAACAACTCGTTTAGCTTTACTGATACCTTTGACCTTTTTAAAACTAGATCCGGCTGATTTGATGTCCTGTAATGACCAATCCTCGTCGATTTTTCTTTCTTTACCAATTTGGGCATAAAGTTTATAATACTTTTGAGGTGTTTCAATTGTACTGTTTTCGCACGATTCATTCATAAGGTTAGCATCTGAACAATATAACTATTTTTGTTTTGGCCTGCACATCCATCAGAAAAAAGGCGCAACGTAGTAACAGTGGTTGGAAATTCTGTTTTGTTTAGGAAGTCTCTTAAAGCAGAACATATTTCTGTGACGCCTCTTCCCGCTTGATTTTCATACCATGTATAAAATACAGGATCCTTGGTTCCTACGTCAGTTACACAGAAAAAGTATAGAGATAACTGTTGGGCGTAAAATGCACCTGTATCGGCACCTTGGGCAACACTTCCACCTGTTGAAGCTCAAAACAGTAGTAGGTTGCGGAATTTTATGTTCCCTCCTTCATCAAGGTATCGAACTGTTTAGCTTTAAGTTTGTGTACCCGCAATTCAGTTTGAAGTCCCTGCCTTGTGGACGGATTTGTAGTTAATGTAAGTTGTGTGTGTAACTTACCGCAAAAACTGCACACATATGCCGCTGGAGATCCAAAACCAATGTTAAAGAACTAGGAGGAAATACTACTAAAATATTTATAATTGACTTTATGGACGTTATCTACGCTTTCATTATACAATTTCCAGAGTACTGTAACGTTATACTCCGACGATAGATAAATCCGTCTGGACGTGCCCCTGCAATAGTGACTTTCGCGACCTTTTAAATTTGCAATAAATTCTATCTGTTTGTTTAATTTGTCCACGGTTTTGAGAGACTTATGATCTCCCTTACGGCGTTCTGTGAAAACTGTTCCATGTTTTACGTGTTTTGCAACGCTGTTGATTCTTCTCTGAGAAACACCATAAGCAACCGTTAGAAACTTTTGGCAAACCTGCTTTGGTTTTCCATCGTCGGTCCAAAACTAAATCAAAATGATACTGTGCGAAAATTAAACCAAGGTATAAGCAATAAAAGTACCTGGTATTTGACTGAAAACTCATGTGTTTTCCCATTTTCTCTTCTGCATCGATTTCTTTCTGTTGCACTAACAATTAGCAAACTTACAATTTTATGATCTTGTGCTGCTTTATTCGGGTTCTTACAAAATCATTTTTAGTGACTGTGGAGCATTCAATGTTCCCACGATTGTGTTTACACGGTATCACAAAGTTACGCAATTGTGGATCATCATCTGAATACCTACAACAATTTCATTAATAAACATTAATCACGGGTTACCAACGATGGATTTGGATTAGAATAACCGCATACATACTGCAACAAAAATATAAATTTCTAGCATATAAAAACACTTACAGAAAACTACCGATACTAACCTTATTTGTTTTTGTTTCTCTCTAGCTGTTAAATTTTGGGTTCTCTTGCTGCTACCCCGTTCTATATGTCCGACAATGTGTTCCCGTCACTGAATTCCATTATTAATAATAAATTTGAAGTAATAACAGCTCTAAACTACTTATACACATCACCTCGCAACATCAAGGATGTAACTAATAGCGTGCATGGACAATATGCGCTCTGTTTGTCAAAGATTGCTGGACAAAATGCATTTTGAATGTCCAGACATTTTTCGCGGATCAATTACTTAAGGACAAAACGCGGTTTGGTAGCCCAAAGTATTGACAGTAGATGACAAAATTTGTGGAAAATGTAATGTCACCTATGTCTTAAAAATTGAACATTTGGACAAACTGCGTTTTGATGGTCTGCTCTTCATTTATACTCTTATTTATCACAAAAAAAACAACAAAAATAAATTGTGAAAGTGCATATAGACCTCTTGCGTGTATAACAATATGTGGTGGTTGTTCGATGCAACCGACTAGTGCAAAAAAAACAGTGCATAATTTTTTAGCTTAGAACGGAGTATCGGCTGGAATATATATTCTTTGAGAATATCGCATATGATGTCATTACTATTTCTCCTCAGAGATGATATATTATTTTGGAGCTCTAACCACAGCTTGGTCAATGCATTGGATACACTCAGCAAATATTCACTGCGGGAGAATGACTTTTGGTTTTGTCGATAATTATTGAAATAATATATAACATAAGAGTTAACTGAAATAAGACGCTGATTATAGGCCAGTGTCTAGTTTTTCGAGCACAATTCATGCTTCCGCACAGTTTATCAAATGTGTCAACACCTCCCGTTGTGGCGTTGTAGGAATGAATTATATCCGGTTCGTGTGTGACGTTATTCAATGATGATTCTTCGTGCATTGTTTATAGCAAGAGATCCATCTTGTTTTTCTTCGGTATGCATGATACCAATGTTTTTTTCTCAAAGCAGAAAATTTACGTGTCCAGTTTTCTCCGTCTAGTTATCAAAATTTTAGGGGGAATGTTTCTTTTATTTTTCCTTATAATCCGTCCCTATTAGAGTTAAAGATCATGTAATAACTCATCCGCTAGCTTTATGGCGGTAAATCAGTCGTCCATGGTTACATTTATGTTGCTACCATGGACAATATCAGTTAGAGTTTTCACATAATAGTTAGCTAATGGGAGCCTACCAGTATCGGTTTTTTTCAATATATGGACTAGCTTCTATCATATATTTTGTCGAAGAATCACATACCATCACAAATGTGATTTGAAATCCGCAACGTCACCGAAATGCTAATAATTGCTCGTCTATTGTAATGAATGCAGTTGGTGTATATGATTCCTTACATATCTTTATAAGCAAATCCCACAATTTCCGTATAGCTGAGAAAGGTTCAGTTTATAGTCTTTGAGTCCTTGTTTATTTCTCATCCAATCTGAGACAATCCTGAAGAAACATGAAGCGGCCACGACTCACAGTGGTGACATAAATTGGTTCCGATAAAACTTTATTGAACACTTGTCTTGAATTCATGTGATTATCTTTCATAGCTGAAGCGAAAATCAACAAACCATTCATTCTCTTCCCTGCATGTCCTAGAAATAGTAAGATCTTTTTTTTGTAGTTCTCTGGTTTTGTTGTATTTCCTGAATGGTATGTGTTTGACTTTTATCAACCATTTCTTCATTGAGGAAATAGATAAAACAGTCCACATGTTCAAAATTTTCTCTCGAAGCACCCTTACTTCCAGGGAGAAAATACATAATATTCCTTTTAGGTGTCCTCTTGGACTGACTTGGTGATTTTACCGACCATTTATGATGGTTTTTTCCTTTTAGACTGGGTTTATCACAGTTGTGCCAATGGAATATTATCAGATTCGCTATCACTACAAATAGCATCGGGGCCATATCCCATCAATGAAATGCTACCATCACTATCAGAAGTAGAAATATCCATTTTAAATTCGGCAATTCCTTCTATTTTTATAGTTCCTCTTCCTCTATATCTATACCTTCCTCTTCTTCGCCGGTCTCCATTTCTACATATTCCTCAGTTTACTTTATTACTACCGGATTCGTCACATATTCCTTCTATCATTATTTTTTCCACTTTTTTCAATATATCTGTCCCGGTTAAGGCCAGTTATTGACTTTTTGGACGCCTTGTTGATGCTCTAAATAAATAAACCTTATGTGTAAAATGAAAGTCTCAAAATAACACGATTATGCTTACCAGGCAGAAGAGTATAATTTGTAAAATTTAAAACGTTGACACAAGACCGTCGTAAATTTTACGGCTAAGTGTCTCCAGTCTAAAATTCGGGGAAAATCAAAAAGCCGTTGACCTATGACGCACTTCGGCCACAGCTAGGAAGATACTGAGAACCCCGTATCTCCGCAGTTTTATCGAGCGATTTTGGCTGACGCTCGTAAAAATTACGACGGTCTGGTGTTCTAGTGTTAATTATAGGATTCTATATTTTTCATACGGCTAAGCCTAGGTATTGAAGCGATCAATCACAT
This sequence comes from Vesta saturnalis, assembly GCA_036346205.1. Classification (NCBI taxonomy): domain Eukaryota; kingdom Metazoa; phylum Arthropoda; class Insecta; order Coleoptera; family Lampyridae; genus Vesta; species Vesta saturnalis. Next base: position 153,541 of record JARFJB010002035.1, read on the forward strand.
AAAACAATCATCCAAATCTCATACAACAAAATTTTTAATTGATCTAATCTGCCAAGCACACAGAAAGATGCATAACTATTTTTTTTAATGGCATGGTACCTATTTAATCAAACCAGTCGATGAAGGAAACAAATGAAAATCTAATAATGTACGTAAACCTGCACTTTGAGTATGGAAACATCCTATACTCAAAGTGTAAGTTTATTTAGATATGTTACGTTGTTTACTTTATCAATGGTAATTGGAGCGTTGTCACCTTATAATAGGCTTTGGCTATTGACAGTGGCCGAACAATTTATGCAACAAATGATGACAAGTTATCAACGTCGTTGGTGTTTGATTATAATAAAATTGTCTACGGTTAGTGATCATTATTCAGAAAATGGCAAATAATTACTCAAACTCGGAAAATTTAGCTTTATTTAACATTTATGGACAATGCAAGATAATAATTGACAGAACACGAAGAAAATTAATTGAAGAGCATCCCGTATTACCACCAGTGAGGTGTTTTACTTTATCAATGATAATTGGAGCGCGTCAACTTATAGTTAACAATAGCCAATCATTAAGTAAATTTAAATGGTAGATTAATTAAAATGTTCAATGTATTCTCCATTGACTTCCAAGCTCTTCAAAATTCTCTTATGTACTGCGGATGTAGTAACTTTTCGAACTTCATTTGGATCCAAAACATTAAAAGCTGTAGTAACTCTATCCAGCAGTTCCTCTCCGTTGTTCACAGGGCTTAAATAAACTTCGTCCTTTATACGACCCCAAGGATAGAAGTCCGAAGGTGTCAAGTCGCTTGACCGCGCTGGACCTAATATATTACTAACTGGCTCGGCACAATGAATTGGAGCCTCACCCAGTTGATAGCAGAACGAAACATACTGGTTGAGAGTTATCCAAAAAAAAAAAAATTACTACATCTCTCAACATTTCAAAATATCTTGCTCTGTTCAAATTTTCGTCGTAAATATAATAACAAAATTTATTGTCCAGTAACAAGCAGAACATATTAAAACTAAATTTTGTATTCGTAGCACATGATGATTTGCAATATTTTGAATTTTTTTGGATTCATTGGTGGTAATTAAAGAAAAATAGTGATGCCGCATTCCGTGTGGTTGGCAGATTAGGTTACTTAAAAATTTTGCTTTATCAGATTTGGACGATTATTTTATGTGGTCGATAGCTTCAATACCTTGTCTTATCTGTATGAAAAATTCAGAACCCTATAATTAATAATAACCCAGATGTCATTTTTTACCCAACTTTTCTGACAAAATGTTCGAAAAAAAATTACTATCTCGGAAAATATCAAGTTAGGTATACGAAGTTTTGAGTAAAGTCACCTTCAAATCGTCAGTAAAATCCGAAAAAGAATTGAAGATGGGACATTCCATTTACCGGAAGTTGACCCATTCTAAAAATATTTTTATGGAATAGATCTCATTCCTTTACGGCCACATATAAGTTTTCCGTTCAATAGCTTTTTTCGTTCTCAAGATACTTCTACCAGACGGTCACCGAAAATCACCCTGTATATTGGATTTCAGTAGTCGGAGAATATAGGCTCGAGTAGAAGAAGATTTCACAGGTCAAAATCTATCCATATGCATAAAAACTTTAAAAAATATTTTATTTTATAATTTCGGTTAAAAGACAATTTTATACACTGGAATATGTTGCTAAGGTTACACCTCAATCACCATGGAATGAATTTGTCTATTGTTTTATGTAATCCAATCGCCAGGGACACTTTAATGTTGGCTTTTGGCGTTTATGGAAAACTTGGCAGTTCTAGATATTTAATTATTTAGGTACTAGCACAAAACAAGATAGGGCTATAAAGAGTAATTAATATCTTAAAGCTAATTAAGCCGAGACTAAGGCCATTCGCGAAGTACCTTCTTTCAATCAATGTTAAAATGCCCATTTGTCGTCCTGTGTAACAAATTACTAGTTATTTTCAGTTATTCCTATACAAGCATACATGCATCCTATGAAAATCATTTCATGTTTAACATGTTTGGTTATGCTGTACAAAACTAAATATGGCACTAGGTTTTTTGATAGCAAACTAAGTAAAGTTAAACAGCTAGTTATTGTTCAAGATGATAACTCAAATCCCATGCGCACCTTTATGTTATAGTTAAATTTCCGAGATGAGTGTACAGTGTGTCCCGATTTCGTTGTTTTAGTAGTTTTTTAGATATCAAAGATAGAAGTTTGCAGTTTTCACATTCACGTACTACGTTGTTGACCTAGATTTCATGGTAAAATCGAAAATTTAGTATCTTATTTGTGTCCATATTTCGATACTCCCTTCAAGGCTTTATACCTTACTTAATACCATTATACTAATATGCTTGGTCAACGGTATTTATATACTGCAAAGTTCCGAGTTAAGTGGCCTGCTCAGAATTCTTGTAGGAAGTGCGGTTTTTAAGTAGTAATATAAACTTGCATTGCTTTCGTAGCTTTTCAAAAATATAAATATAGACGTTCCTGAAGAACACCTTCCAAATATTTTTTTCAACAAGACGGTGCGCCAGTCCATAATGCTTTAACAGTGGGGAATGACTTAGAAAACTGTTTCCCAAATCGTTGTATTTCAACATTCGGTTAGGTATTATAACGTTTTGATAAATTATGTTCTTCACAGAAACCCATAGGAAAAAATCCAGCATAGACAGATCTGGAGATCGGCGAAGGCCATAAAACCGAACCAAATGTTGCAATCGAACGATTTGGGAAAAGGTTTCCTAGGTAATTCCTCACTACCAAAGCATTATGGGCTAGAGCACCGTTTTGTTGAAAACAAACATTTGGAAGACGGTTTTCAGGAATGTTTATATTTATAGTTCTGAAAAGTTTAGAAAGAACTGCAGCTGATGGTTGCCAAGGCAATTATGACTCGCAGTTTAAAAAATGCAACTGTACATTTTTCTCAAAAACCGCACCCCCTAGAAAAATTCTAAGCACGCCACTGAATTCGGAACTTCGCAATATACAAGGACCGTTGACGAAATATATTAGTATAATAGTATTGGGCGAGGTATAAGACTTTGAAAAACATCGACGTTTGGCTATAAGTCGAAAACAAAGAAGATACTACATTTTCGATTTTGCCATGAAATCTAGGTTAACAAAGTAGTATGTGAGTAAAGTAAAGTAAACATTGTTAAACTGCCTTGAAAATGACAAATCAAAACACCGGTCGAAGGTTAACAGTAGTATGATGTAAGTGCAAATTCAAACTTTAATTGGAATCTAACAAAGAAATAGGTTTTTTAATAATTGAAAGTGTTTATTACAGTGAAAACACAATGTATTACGTTTTATATAACTTTAAATTTTAATTACTAATATATGCTACTACATATATTAAATTTAACATATAATTTGTAAATCATTACTTCAAGATTTGGGAAAAAACAACAACATCCCTAGACATACCAAAAGCTAGAATTAGAATTAATACTTACCATGGTGCCTTATCTTAATTATAAGATATTAAAACCTACCTGAACGGAGATTTTATTCTTATTAGGATGTTTATATATCTCAATGGCTTCACGTCGTAAACGAACATATCTTTGCAATATTTCCATATTATCAAATTGAATGTAAATATTTAAATCATTCAACCCATAAAGAGCAGAATTATTTGATAAGAAAAAAAAGATCATTTTGGTAGATGGAAACAGTTTTGTGTTTTATGGGCTAAAGCTTGGTTAAATAAATTGATTTTAATAACATTTCTGTTTTTGGGATTTGCAACAAAAAGTAAAAGTTAGTTAAAAAATATTTTTATTGTCCAACAAGTACAAATTGGTGCGAGATTTTTTATTACAATCTAAACACAGGCCTAATTTGCGTTTTATACATTTTGTTTTGATAATGGATTTGCAATCGTCCCCTGCACATCTAATTTCTGGAACTTTTACCAAATACTAACCTATGTAATCATAACTAATACTACAGGAAAGATGACTAAAAGACATATTCGACTGGCGAGAAAGATGGTGTGCGTCGGGATTTTGGGGGATTACTGTATGTAGTTAAAAGTTTTACTATTTCCCTTCTGAAGTAAATTTGGAGCCGTTTTTTGTATAAAATCCATGCAATTTGAATCGATACATCAATATTATTATTATTATTAATAAGCCAGGTGAGTAAAACCCACCAACACCTCATGGTCTCCCTCTTTTTGAGAATATCGTTTTACGCGGCCTAAGGAAACACACCATTGGAAGTTGCAGCCATAGCAATTACCCAGTTTTCCACACAATGTACTAAAGGTACCCATTTTCAGTATCCAAAATAGATCTATATTCTCTACGCTTTCTTTCCTTCAATTCTTCCTTATTTATAATTGGACAACTGTTAGGGATTCGGTTATCACGTATAGTTCCCGTTACTTCATAACCTAGCTCTTTGAGGTGGCCTATGGCAAGTAGTGAAAAGATTGTCATAATAAACCGAGTGTTTCAATTTTCCTTTTTGTTCGCGTATTTCTTCTAATAACGTGAACAGATGAAACGCATATGAACCAATCACTATTTCGTAGCATTTGATCGTGGGCTAGTACCTTGATAAGGCTTTTGCCTTACTAACTGGGTAGCCACCTTTTGTGTTGAAGCATTAAATTTTGTACGCGAAACGAATCGGTTTACCCCGTGTGAATTCATTGCAAAAGTGTCGCCCTAAGTACTTGACCATCATTCAAATCTCGCTTTGGCACGTAATATTTAACATTTTTTCTTGAAGTTTTTCAATTATCGGTCTTGGTATACGATATTTGTCTGATGGATTAATAGTATTGTTATCTGCACCGTAAAGATAGCCTCAAATTGTTATGACAACCATTTCCCATATCGCCATCTGTGTCCCAGTAATACTTCTTACCTGCTAAATAGTTATACCTTGACAAAACTAGGATTGCCACAAAACACCTCATTGTTGTTGATGTGATTTCTGGGTTTGGGCATTTTTTTTCCTTACGCATTCGTTGACTCTGAAACCCAGTGTAAAATTATATCAACATCGAAGAATAGCTTAAAAATTTTTAAACGTGTCATAGATTTGAATGGGTATAGCCCCCCACAGGAAAACTTTTTGGATCGGACTGAAAATCACCATCAGTAAATTTTTTCGGCTTCTTTTTTTTTCTTGGGGTTCTAATTTATTTTCTTTGAACATGCCGCTTTAACTTCTTTATTTTTTTTTTCATTTACGCTTTTCCGACTTTCTATAATCTGTATTTGGGTTTTTGCATGTAGCTTATTTTTGAAAGGTTGTCAGCGAGTCCTCCGCTAACCTCATCCCCTGAATCTTCATTAGGATTTAGGGGCTCTATATAAACATTTTCTACGGTGATGTCTTCGGAACAGGCCAACTGCAACGCTTCTTCTAAAGCTAGGCCGTCACTGTAAAATAATAAAAAATATACTCGTATTGACATCTTAAGGTACCGGCGTTGCTATACAACAATAACGAGGTTTATGAACACAATACGTCACAAGTTGTTTTATCTTACGTCTTAAAAATAACAATTGTAATGTTTGTTTATCTTACTTACACAAACTTGATGTCTAGGATTTCTTTTTAAAATATTTTACACTAAATAGAAACAAATAAGCTGCACACAACTTGTTAAAAATGACAAGTTTATTTTATTTCTAGTAAACATCAGGTTTCATACAAGCAAGTCAAGACCATGTAACTGCATAAATCGACTAACAGCCTTATTGGCTGTGTATAACGTTGACAAATGGCAACACCATTCCTTTATGGGTTAAAGCATGGTCAGCTACCGCAGATTTCTCTGGTGAACCTAATCTACAAAGTCTTGTATGCCCTATACGTCTTGTATCACATATAACTTTGTCCTACAACTAAAAATGTAAGACGGCGTTGGCATAGAAGATAACAGAAATCAGATGTATGAATGTGGCCTTACAAATTTATAAGATGTGTCTAGATAGTCCTTGATCTGTTGAATTTAAATATCTATAAGTAAACGTGCATTCAGTTGTATAATCGAAAGCGTGTAGTATTTTCGATGAAACCAAAAGTTGCCCATTTGGTTTGTTAAAATTTATATTTAAATAATATACCCGAATATAGTATTCATTGTTTCATATAAAATCTTTTTTAGGTTCTGTGTTGTGTATTTTAAGATAATTATACAAGACATATACGATTTGATAACAAATATCTTATCGTCGCCAGTAGCAATGACCGAATCAGGAAATTTAATTAAAGTGGCAAAACGATTTGATCAAATATAAAAAAGTAGTAAAAAACATGCTAAATTAATTAAATATATTCAAAAGTCAACAATAGAGACTAAACTTTACTTTAGCTTTTAAGCATTACCTAATAATAATTAGTAAATGAAATATTATCAAACCGTTTTGAGAACGTCAAAGCAGAACATCCTTTAGCACCCATTAATAATGCAACATGCAATAATAAATGAACAAATTTAACAAAGTTTAATCCCATTATAACGCCAGTGAAGGTTTTTGGAAAGCTTTAATTGAAAAAAATGATAAAGGAATTCACACTGGACATACCAACCGAGATATTTTCGTTACTTCTTAAAAACTGTAATTGTTATGATATATTGCAAACAGGATTTATAGATTTAATCTTATTGTAACTTTAACTTCACGTTAACTCATTGCAATACTGTGAGGAATATTCATGTGATTGGTAACCAACGCTAAAATTAAAATTAAATTGTACCATTATGTCTTTTTTTTAAATGCAACATGCCAAAACATATTTAATCAGAAACTTTCTTCTTGTGTATTGAAGTTATTTGGATGTTTATACAGGGTGTTCATAACTAATGAACCATGCAGCAACTGGAGAAATCGTAGACTAAAGTAGGTGGTTAACACAAGCCTTAGTAAAATATTGATTGTAAACAAGGTATAGGGCGTTGAAGATGGGATATTATTATCGAAAATTTGTAATAATTTGAAAAAAAAAACTGAATGTATTCAACTGTAAATTGTTAGAATCGAGATTTTGGGGACGCGAAATAAGAATTTGTTATCATTTTTTATGGCACTCTTAGAGAACGCTAGTTATACAGTTCAAATTAGATTAATCCACTTGTACAACAGACGTTTTCGTATGAAGGTATGCTTAATTAAATTTATAAAAAAAACACAAGTTACAATAGAAAAATACAGTTTAATGAAAGAAGAAGACAGATTTTGAAAGTAGTCACCATTTAGTTCAATAAGTTTTTCCAAAATTGTGTACGTTTTATTTTAGTCTGCATGGCAAATCATTAAGCAACAAATATTGTACAGGAGTAAAACGATACAACAATTTTTCTGTACTAGATTTACTTATACCAGTAGCTACCTACAACAGGCGAATACTTCGTTGATCAGGTACATATAGACTTGAATATAACTGGACATATGATCTAACTCCAGCACGAGAATTATAATTTGCTTGTGTATAAACATAAATCATATCCCTTAAGTCACTGTTTGTGAACGGATTACCTCTAGACATCTTTTTTACAAAAAGCTGTTTCGAACTCAAAAACTTCCTAACGCATGCCCGGTTACCGTTGTACACTGCTCTTATTCCGTTTATTAGACCTTTACTTGCGCCATATTCATTAATATTTCCCACAGCTTCTCCTTAGCCACTCTGTCGTATGCTTTCTCCAGATCTACAAACGCACAGTCCAGCTTCCATTTTACACTTAAAATACTTTTCGACCACCTGCTGGTGAGTAACCATCTGATCTACAAATCATCTCCTTGACACGAAGGCACCCTGCACATTCCAAATCTTAGTTTGTGTAGTTTTTCTTACTGTATCAATAAGTATTATTCCAAATACTTTATCAGGTACTCTCAACAAACTTATTCTTCTGTAGTTCTTGCAATCACTCTTATTCGCCTTACCCTTATGCAGTGGTACTATGATCGCTCTTTCAATCCCTCGGCACTTTTCCACCCTTAAAGCATAACTTGAATAATTCACACAATCTGTGTATAAGCTTTGCACCCCCATGCTTTAGCATTTCACCAGTAATTTCATCTACGCCTACTCCTTTACCGTTTTTCAATCCTCCTGCCGCTTTCTCCATGTTATCTAGCCCAATATCCTCACTTTCATTCAACATTACATCAACATTAACCGTATTTAACCCTTCAGTCTTACTTTCCTCACTATACTTGACAGCTTTCTGAAATATTCTTGCCAACATTAATAACACTTCATAATCGTCCCATACTATTTCGTTACGTGCAAATATAGCAGTAGATCGGAGGTAACAGATAAGGAAGGGGTCGGTAGCTCAGTGGAATAAAGGGGGTGAGTGTGCTATTAATTTTGCGATCTGGATAGCTCGTAATACATAAGACACAATATGGATAAGTCACAAATTATATGGGCGCCAGGATGTTTATAAACGTCAATACAGCGGTCCAAATACCTACATGTGAGGAATTCACAGCCAAGTTCCAAACAAACAAAAAAACTTGCTTAGCTTTGTCGCATAACCAGGTGAACCAGAAAATTAACAGTCTTGGTCCGGTCTTTTCTGCAAAATGCCTTGCTAATAGACCAGCTGATCGGTCATAAATCTTATTTACCCCACCTTTACGTTACGCTAAATCACAATGAAACTTAAAAAGACACAAAAATGGCCAACAATCTAATAGAAAAATCTCTCACAAATTATTACGCTAAGAAAAACTTTCAATGAAACCATGAAGAATAAAAAATAAACTACCCAGTAACTTAACATCGAAAATACGCTTTAAATTGAATGCCACATTAATAATGCTGTGAAAGGAACGATGTCAAATAATATTAAACTCAGTGACGAAATAATACTCTCAAATTCATTGATGCTAGTCATATATTGTGATAATAATAGTCATAAGAAAAACAATCAAAGTATTGACAACTGTCAAACATATCGAATTTACTTCCAGAAAGGAGCAAAGCGCTATCTTTCTTACGTAAAATCTAATAGTTAAATAGGGATGGCTCTTGCAAGCTACAAATTCCCAAAATTATCTACCTTAAATTTTAATTAACACCAAAAGGGATTATAATAGCATCGTCGAAAACGTAAATTTGACATATTTTCGCAATACGTAAATTTGTATACAGTATTCAAAATAACGCACAATGTGAAATGATACAATACATCTTAATCAAAATGACTACACATTAAAGAAAGCGTATTCATCCGGCTAAAAAATAAATCATCTTTATTAAAATCACCAGCAAAAGAAAATTGAACGGTAATTACGTTAATCCACACAAATAAACACTCTGAATTCTACTTTTTCCTTTCCATAGCGACAAGGAAAAACTCGTGAATTTGTCCCTTTTGGTAATTTATTGGTGGATACCAACACCTCTTTAATCTCCATGATACAGCCTTCCAATACGATAACTTTGCGGTTGCTGAATTTCAGCGATCCGACTATTTTCAAATTATATTAGCACAAATTTAGTGGTGAAATTATTTAAAGCAGAACCAGGTAATTAACGGTGTCAACTGGTTTAATATATGAATATTAATTTATTCACAAAACATTCGTTGTCATTTATATACACAATTTATTACGACGATATTATAATTAAGCAACCTTTTATTTATTTGAATAGCTGTGAATGCGGATGTACTTCGTGATGCACTAATAAATTTACTGATCTTACGGTATGAGATTCCGCTAAAGTGCGATGTAATCCAAATATGGAGGACTAAATAGGATTAAATACGAATACTCCTCAATGGACATGGGATTGTCACGTAAGTTCTCGAGTAAAATATATATATATATATATATATATATATATATATATATATATATATATATATATATATATGATTGGAGAACGGGAGCTCTTTTTTGGATGCTTAATGAAACTCTACTTTAAGCTTACTCAAGAATTAGGACTATATTATCCTGATATCTAGGCAAGAGTAATCAAGAAAAGAGTACAATGCTATCTTTTTTTTTAAATTGCGGTGGTTATCTACAAAGTTCCAATCATGTATTTATTTGTTTGTAGTGCATGAATAATTCTCTATGGCTACTGCGTATAGAAAGATTAAATACAACAATTAACATAAAATAAAATAGGTGTAAATATGAAATAAATGTAAATAGCGCAACACGGTTGATTAGACCACAAGCGCATACCACAGGTTAGTACGTCAAAGAATAAAACCTCTGCACATTTGTATCAAAATCAAATAACTTGAAAACGATTAAGTTTAAAAAAAATTACAAGAATGTTTTTCGATCAGAAATTTAATTTTCTATCTAATATTAATATTTCCAAAATATCTAGTAGACGGGTTCCAAAATCCAGTTTTTTGGAAATATTTCGAAAATGAGAAAATTTTCGAAAAAATTTCTGAAACACTTTGTGAGAAATTTTGTTTCCTATCTAATGGTATTTTTACTTTTTGAATGTGTTAAGTGGTTCCGGAGATATTAAGGAAAAACCGGGTTTTTTAAGTGATCGTTTTTTGCTAATGTCTTGTAAACCGTTTATTGTACAGAAGCAAATAAAAAATTTTGAAATTTTTTAGCGATACACTACTCTCCATCTGTTGGATGTGGAAGTAAAATTTATTTAGAAACGATATGGAATAATTTAACAATAAATGTTACAGTACCTAACACAACAATACTGAAGGAAATGTTAATAAAAAACAGTTACCCTAAAAAGTTGGTTAATAAACTTTTAATGAGGAAGTAATCATAACCTAAATGGGCCTCAAAACGAAGAAAAAATGTATATGTCTTTCCCTTATCTCCAGACACTCACGCTGAAAAACAAAAACATAATCAAAAAACACAGCAACAAAGTTATTGTTCACTTGCACTTGAAGTAAACTATGCACTAAATTGAAAAATCCGTTATCCACTGCACAGCAGTATGATGTAGTATGCAACATTCCATGTGCTCAGTGCAACCTCAGTTATATTGGACATACAAAACGGAATCTTAGCAGCAGAATAATTAGTCACAAAAGAGACAGCTAGAATAAGAAAAAATCAACTTGTGCGCATTAGTACAACACATTAGATCCACTGACTATAACAGGGACTACGAAAGCACTGAAATTCTCAGCATAGAGCATAATTACAAAAAAAAGACCATTTCTAGAAATGGTGTATGTCAAACAGCAGCCTAACCTTATGAATAATAAAGCTGACATTGGTGCACTAAGTTCGATCTATTCTCATCTTTTAAATTTCAAGAAATTTTGATAAAGTGAGGTATGATTGTTTGTGTTAATTATTTATGTATTCTGTTAAATTTTAGCAACTTTTAATGAATTTCACCGCTTTTTAAGCTTGTTTTTTTTCTCTCTTCCTTCTCCTTTTTTATAATTTTATTGATACGTCTGATTTAATTTAAAGCAATGTTTAGTTATAGCATGTACAATTATTAGGAATTTTAAGATCTATTTAAGGTACTGTAAGTTAAATTATTCCATACCGTTTCTAAATAAATTTTAATCTTTGATGTACTAACCTGTGATATGCGCTTGTGGTCTAATCAACTCTGTTACGTTATTTACATTTATTTTATATTTACACCTATTTTATTGTACTTTTCTCTTGATTACTCACGTCTAGACATCATTATAGTGTAGACCTAAAATAGTAAATATGATATACATATTTTTCTATATATATATATATATATATATATATATATATATATATATATATATATACATATACATATATACAGGGTGAGTCATTAGTGCGCCGTCAGAAGATCCTGGCTTTATTATTAAAAATAAAAAATGATATTGCTCGATCTATATCAGACTTAGATGTGCATCGAATAAAAATAGTTTCATCCCTATAGGGTGTTCCATAATTGCAGGACCGGACTCAGCTTTGTTTTGTTAAATGGAACCCTATATTTATTTAACTTTATTGTTATTTGTCTTGTTGAATACTAAAAACGGTACTTCGTATTTAAATTTATTTTGTGGCGTTGCCAAGTTAGAGCATTTTTCTTTAAAAAGTGAAAATTTATACCTTTACTTAAATTGTTCCGAAGACTTTAATATTACCAGTAGAACTGTAAGGTTTGGCAGTCGGGTAAGCAAGACCTTGCTCTATCTTTTGACCTTCATACTTCCTGATTATACTATACTGGTGTTTACAAAATATGGTCAAACTTTGCAAATTTGAAATGACCATAACTTTTGTTTTTAAATGGAACACCCTGTATTTTATCATGTTATCGTGTTCTGCTTTTAATTCTCTTACTTTTTGTTAAGCATGTAATATACCTAACGTTACGCGTTCTCGAAATATTTAAGATTTGTTGCAAAATTAATGACAATTGCGACAAACTGGACGGTCTATACAAAAGTAATAAAGTAAACAAAAGAATTTGTATTTGAAAAATCATAAATTATTGAGAAAATTATAATAAGTTATAACTAAATCAAATGCTCGATGTGTCCACCATTTTCTTGCAAACAGGTGTGAATTCTCCTCAAAAAAGAATCTTCAACATTTCGCAGCATATTTCGGTTAACCATTTGAAATGCATTCCGTATTCTAATTTTCATATCTTCCTTGGTAGTAGGAGATTCTTGGTACGCTTTTAATATAACCCCACAGGAAAAAATATAATTTTGTCAGATCAGGAGTCCGAGCTGGCCATCCTACTGGCCCTCCTCTCCCAATCCATTTATTGGGAAACGTTCTATATGTTCTCTAACAATGCGACTATAGTGGGGAGGTGCACCATCCTGCTGAAACCACATACTTTGACGTATGTCTAACGGCAATTCTTCAAGGAGCCGAGGTAACTCATTTTGAAGGAATTCAAGATAGGTTTGACCATTAATGTTTCTTTCAAAAAAGTAAGGTCCAATTATATGGTTCTCTACTATCCCGCCCCACACATTCAAAGACCAGCGATGCTAATGATGTATTCTTCTAATAGCGTGGGGATTTGTATTGTCATAGTAATGGAAATTATGCCTGTTCACAAAACCCTTTTTGTGAAAGGTTGCTTCGTCGGTCATCCAAATGTGTTTACGAGAAATCATTGTCCTGTCCCAATCGTTCCAGTGCCCACTGGGAGAATTCCAAGCGTCTTTGAAAACCATTTGCATTCAGCTCTTGGACTAGTTGAAAATGGTATGGATGAAATTTATTTTTTCGAATAATCTTGGAAACACTAGTTTGACTAATAAATAAATCAGCACTGAGGTTTCTTGTTCTAACGTTTGGATTTTCCACTGCACTGGCTAGTACCAAAAATACGTTTTCTTCGTTTATAATCCTTTTTTCTCGTTCTTTTCTTTCGTATTGTACATGTCCTATTCTTTCAAATTTTTCTTTGAGTTTTTCAAATATCCTTCGATCAGGATGCCTGCGCTCAGGAAATCGTTGTTGATAAATTCTGGAAGCAAGAAATGAATTTCTTTCACCTTCGACCAAAGCGTAGACCATGTCAATACATTTATCTTGTGAAAATTTCATTTTTCACACTAAACTGAGGAACTAGTGAATGACGTTTAAGCCAAACGTCAGGAATTATAAATCCCAGGCCTACTGGATGCCCTTTTTACACTTATTGCCATATTATAAAATTATGATTTTAAAAACTCGAATAAGAAGTAAACCTTTGTCCATTAGTGTTTATTGGACCATATTGTCAACAAGACATTTACGATTTGTAAATATCCAAAGCAAAAGTCATGATTATTTTATTAATTTTGCAACAAATCTTAAATATTTCGAGAACGCGTAACGTTACGTTAATTAAAAAGTAAGAGAATTAAAAACAGAACACGACGACATGATAAAATAAAGGGCGTTCCATTTAAAAAACAAAAGTTATGGTCATTTCAAATTTGCAAAAATTTACCATATTTTGTAAACACCCAGTATAGTATAATCAGGAAGTATGAAGGTCAAAAGATAGAGCAAGGTCTTGTTTACCCCGTCTGCTAAACCTTACAGTTCTACTGTTAATATTAAAGTCTTCAGAACAATTTAAGTAAAGGTATAAGTTTTCACTTTTTTAAAGAAAAAATGCTCTAACTTGGCAAGACCACAAAATAAATTTAAAAACGTAGTACCGTTTTTTAGCATTCAACAAGACAAATAATAATAAAATTAAATAAATACAGGGTTCCATTTAACAAAACAAAGCTGATTCCGGTCCTGCAATTATGGAACACCTTATACGGATGAAACTATTTTTATTCGATGCACATCTAAGTCTGATATAGATCGGCGCTATAACATTTTTTTTATTTTATATATATATATATATATATATATATATATATATATATATATATATATATATGGAGGCGAAAAACACTAATTAGGTAATTACATAAAAGGTAAACAGACCTTGAAAATGCACTTATAATGTTTACGTTCTTTGTGTAACAAAAAAGTTACGGTAATTAGATCGAGTATATAAAAACAGCGGGTTACCGATTATATAGGCTGAACACGCAATTACGAATCCTAATTGCATTTGTGTTTATAGAGGTAACCTTTAACATGTGAAAATGAAAGTCAACTTATCTATTTGCCTCCAGGCATGTGTTCATTTTCAATAACTGTTTTGTGTATTCAATCTTGTTTATAAGTCTAAAGCCCTTTTTGACAGAGATTGAATGATGGATGACGGAACATAGGTAATAGGGATTTGACCATTATGGATAGAGGATAGAAGATACAGGAAAAAGTTGATGGATGATATATGATATAACATTGCTTTCAAATCAACACCTTAGACTTGCACCTTGTTTTTGTTTTTGTATTAAATCGAAAAAGGTTGGCAGAAGCTGATTTCAGATAAACATCTTAGATTTGCATTTGAAGCCGGAAAACCAACTTTCAATTTAAAAATACCGATTTCATTTAACTTATGGCTTCCACAAACCAATGTTCAATTCTAAAATACCGATTTGACTTAACTTACAGCTTGCAAAAACCAACTTTTAATTCTCATATTCCAGAATGTTCCAGTTTTGTAGTGAAATCGCCGAATCAGTTTTTTAATGTCTCACCTTGTTATTGTAAGAAACAACTGTTTCGTGGTGAAAAAAGCAGATTGCCAATTAATCAAAAAGACCGAAGTTGTTTAAGAATGTGCTAGTTTTGCAGCATAATATGCCGAAATCAGTTTTTTTTTGTATACTCTCCCAGAATTGGCTATTTTACGGAGTCATTTCAATTACATTACCGTAAATACAAAAAATTGAATATTGTTGGAATGGTTTCGTTTAGTAACGAAGAATATGCCGGTATGCATTTAGTGTACGGCGAAATGTAATGCAGCACTTGGGCAGCAGCACGTAGATGTGCAGATAAATTTCCAGGTAGAAGACATCCTGCTCCTAAATCATTTACGCTTCTTCATCAAAGAGTTAGGGAAACAGGATCGATAATTTCTAAAAATAATGAAACGGAAAGACATTCTGATGTAATGGAAGAATATCAGGACGATGTTTCAATGGGAATTGAGTACAATCCCGAAATAAGCGTAAGAGGGTTGGCTGCAATGTATCCCAAAGTGTCAAAATCTTCTGTGTTGAACATTCTACATAGGGAAGGCTTGTATCCTTCTCATTTCAAAAAAGACCAGGCCTTGCAAGCAAGTAATTTTCCCGCTAGTGTTGAATTTTCCAATTGGATGTAAAATAAAGAGAATCAAGACCAAGATTTTTTTTGTAATATATTGTTTTGTGATGAAGCCGCCTTTACAAAAGATGGAATTTTTAATATGCACAATGCACACTATTACTCCTATGTTGATGAAAACCCTCATGCGATAAGGGAAAGTAAACATCAGGAAAGGTTCAGCATTAATGTATTAATGTATGGTGTTCTTGGTGATAATTTGCTTGGACCTGTAGAATTTTCTAATCGTTTAAACGGCGAAGCATATCTCAACTTTCTACAAAATACTTTACCGAATTTATTAGATGATATTAATCTGAATATTCGGCGGAGCTTGTGGTTTTTACATGATGCTTGTCCGGCTCACTATAGCAGAACTGTTCGCACTTTTGTAGATAACAATTATCGAGACCGATGGATCGGAATGTGACCCGATTGCTTGGCCATCAAGGTCTCCAGATTTAAATCCTTGCAATTTTTGTGTTTGGGGATAACTAAAATCAATAGAAACACGGGATCAGCTTTAGAGAATAATTCAGCATGCCTCCGACGAATTTAGGAACAATAAAGGAATTTTTGCAAAAGTTCGGCAATCTTTACATAAACGAATAAATTTGTGCATAGAAACGGATGGTCGTCATGTGCAGCATCCTTTGTAGATTTTGTATTAAAAACGATTATTTTTTACCTGAATTTATTTCTTACTTTCTAAAGCAAAACTAATTTATGAGATGAGAGCAGTTTGACGTTCACGCAATTGTTATTTTGTTTATTTTCCATAGCCACCATTCATAATTGTAAATTAATTCGTTAGTTAATTTTATAAAAGTATGATTAACACATGAAAAGTTCAAGTCGATTTATTTCGATAACGGTGCGTCGTAGCGACTTCAGACAAGAGTATATCGTTCTTTTTCGAAAAAATCGATATTCTTTAAACTTTATGTTAACATTGCGAAATTTAAAAAAAAAACTTGTGAATGACGATGTCCATTACTCCGCCCAAACGAGCCGCTTATGAGTACAACTAAAAAAATCTTATACACTCCATACGATTGGGCATATTCCACTAAACAAACGTACAGAACACTATCATTTAAAGGGAAACAATTTTGAAGATATTTGAATTAAACCGATGTTAGGGCGCCATATTCAAAGAGCTCAAGCTCTAGAATCTGCAGTTTTCTTTTGTGAAAAGAGTTTGTGGCTGAAATACAAACACTTAAAATTATAATAAATGGTCAATGTGACCAACATTTTGTTGCTGGCAAACATGAAGTCTTTGAATAAACGAGTGATCACAAAAATTAATTCAACAACGTAAATTTGAAAATGCTGTTGAAAACGAAGATCGACGAGGACGACCATCAACGTTTCCCATGAAGCTCACGTTGCATAAAAAAAAGAACTTGGTGCCCAATAACCGTCGATTAACTTATAGAGACCTTGCTGATA
Source organism: Vesta saturnalis (assembly GCA_036346205.1). Taxonomy (NCBI): domain Eukaryota; kingdom Metazoa; phylum Arthropoda; class Insecta; order Coleoptera; family Lampyridae; genus Vesta; species Vesta saturnalis. The sequence goes on from JARFJB010002035.1 coordinate 170,703, forward strand.
TGGTAGACACCTAGAAAAGTTCGGTCATTAAAAGATGTTTTGGGCCTCAAACGCCTCAAATCTCGATTGATACCACAAACACTCATTTGTTCGAAAAAGAACGCTGTGTTAGCATCGGTGGAACATAGCTTTCTGACTATCAGGACGTAATGAAACGCATCATATTGTGCGAAAGGTGAGGCAAGGGTAAAAAAACCGCGCCAAAGTCGATCGAAAATCAAGCTCATGTTGACTGCTTTCTTCGATTATCGTAGTATTGTGCATTGAGTCCCTTCCGCATGGCCAATTTGTTAACAAGGAATATTATTTGAGTATTATGCGTCGGTTTAGTGAAGCTATTCGCCAAAAGAGGCTGGATTAATGGTTTTTGCACCGCGATAATGTACATCTCACACTACATCGGTTTTTCGAGATTTTTTCATCAGACACTCCACCCATATGGTTCAACAACCACCGTATTCTCCTGATTTGGCACAGTGTGACTTCTGGATATTCAACAAACTAAAAAGATCACTCCGGGGATACCGTTTCGAGTCCACTGAAGAAATCCAACGTGAATCGCTTCGAGGATTGGAAAAGACGTTTTTATAAGTGCATGCTGTCTAAAGGGGATTACTTTGAAGGCGATGAATTGTATTTGGAAGGATAAATAACGATTTTTTGAAATAAATGCAATTTCACCTTATTTACATAAATAAATTTATGTACGCAGTAAATATGAATACAGTCGTTTTGAAAAAAATTTCTAAGATAAAAAACGTGTATGTTGTAGCTGTTTGAAATTTGGAACTTCTATAATGACGAGTCAAAACGATTGCTTAAGTTGGCTGTGACGAGAAACAAATAATTATTATTTATGACAAAAGACGACGTGTGGTTGATGTCTTAAATTATTCTGCATGAAAAGTAATTAATACTAATTATCAAAGAAGCATTTGAGTGTATTACAGTGACAAAATTCCACAATGGAAAATGTGTATTTAAAAGATATGCTTGAAATATATTACTCTTGCGGCAAAAATTGTAACAAAGCTCATAGAAGATACGTTGCAAAGTATCCCGATAGAGAAGCTGCATTAAGATAGAAAATCATAAGGATAGAACAATGATTTGGAAGGAATATCAGTAATTATACAAAAAAGAAGGGAACGCCTATTTAATGCACACACAGAATTTAATGTGGTAATCAAGCATAGCATCCTAAGCAGTCGCTACGCGAAAGAGTGTAAAACTTAGATTTATCTGCTTCTACGGTTTTTGGAACACTGAAAAAACATAAATTCAAATCCTCTAAAACCAACCTAGTCCAACACTTGCACGAAAATGATCGAAAACGTCGAAGGAGCTTTTTTAATTTATTTTTGCAATGACAAGCACAACACGTTGAATTCAAAAATAAAATATTATACCCTGATTGATGAGTGTACGTTCTTAACTAACTTAAATTAGTTTATTCATTTGTTAATATTTTGTTATTTAATTTTTATGTTTGTTATTGTGCGTTACTTGTTTCACTGATAAATAGAGTATTGTGTGTTTTATCACTACTATTTGTTTTCTTTACTACAAGTTTTTCCTTTGTATGCACAGCCTCCTTAGTTTTGACTTATTAAAGGTTATAAATTTCAAACAGCTATTACATTCACAATTTTTACCCTAGAATTTTTTTTCAAAAAGGACTGTATTAAGAATTACTGAGTCTATAAAGATATAAAAAATATACAGGGTGTTCCATTAAAAAGTCAGGCTTTGATGTCACTTCCGGTTATTTCCGGAAGAACTACATTACTTGTAACTCATGTACAAGATAGTGGCGGTAGCTTTAAATACCCCACAACAATTTTAATCTTTAAAAGTGAAAATTGTGGACATTATAAGCTAGAGCGGTTTTCAAGAAACATTATTTTCCTTTAATTGGTAGTTTAACTATGGAAATGTATACTTATACGGGAGTTAATGTATGTAACATAGTGTGACAGCAGAATTTGCCAAAGTTTGTGACAGCAGAACTTGCTACACACTTCCCGAAAGTAACGTGCTGGCTAGTCGGGGGGGAAGGGCATTGGATGCAGTAGTGATAAGGAGTCGGTTCTGGACCAGTTGAAGGTCACTCGCTCTCTGTTGTTGAGAAATGAAAGTTCCTGGAGCTGTTCAAGGTTAAACTTTTGACGGGAAATTAAAATTTTTGGGGCGGTTCGAAATGTCAAGGTAAAACCTAAAAATAGAAATTTCTAGATCATCATCATATTACAATTCATAGAAATCTAAAGATAGAGTGTTCAAGGTCAAAGATTATTGACCTGCAGGGATATATTACATTTCTTAGAAATATAAAAATAGAATAAGTTCATGGAAGAATGACAGGTTGTTGTCTATGCTAAAAAGTAGGCCAAGGTCAAATGGTGCTTATATTGACTAAATTGAGCCAAGGTCAAATAGTTTTCAGCTCGTGAGGATAGTATCATGTTACAATTCTTAGAAATCTAAAAATAGAATCACTTCATGGAAACATGAATTTTTTTCAAGATTTATTGGTTTAAAGGATTCGTTGGGTGAGCATGATTCAGTAAACTTTTTATTGGGAGAAATGACGAAAGTAGTGGTGCGCACGATACGAAAGGATAGTAAAGAAAAAGTAGTAAGTATGGAAGATAGATAGAAAAGGCTAAATGAGTTACTAAACAAAATAAAACTATTAAAACTTGATATAGAATTTTATGAAATGAATAGAAAAATGAATAATCTTCAGCTTAGCAGCACAATGAAGTGCTTTTTCATGCTAATATAATTATATATAAGTGTGTATTTATAGTTTTAAATTTGAAAAAATCAGTTTATATTTTAATAATCCTTGATATGATTAAGTGAAAAATAATATTTTACATAAATTCATGTAAACAATGTGCATTCTGCTCGTTTTGAGATAAACGGTATATGTTATATCATAAAATATTGAATTAAGAGTTTTAAACGTGCATTTGACTTCATCTAAATTAAAAAAAAAGGGTATTGTATTTAATATGCACAGTAAAATAATATAGCAATTTTCAGTTTGAAGTAGAAAAAAATTATACTTTAGTATTTATTGCAAATTGTAGAAAATATGTTATGTATTTAACAACAGAAATACACAATAATAATGTTGACTAAATGCATGATAACGCGAGCGAGTTCTTAAAATAAACTGTAAACAAATAAGCTTGTCATGCTAATATATATAATTCACATATAACTGTTGGTGTACGCTTAGTGTCACTGTAAGAGAGAACGTATTCGGAAAAAAAGCAATGCAAAACTCGACATACTAAGAGATAAAATTCAGTAAATCACATTATGATTATTACGTACAAAATAATGTACCTATTAAGAAAAGACTAATTTTGAATAATTTTAACTCAAATATTTATTTGCAAAATAATAATGATTATGCTAATCCCTTTCTCATTATATAACCACACTGTAAACTTTTCTATATGCACAAAGATAATCGTCAACACAGAAAATAATTACGTTCATTTAAAAGGTCATTTAAATTCTAGCTGAAATGTTCGTATACTAAGGGGGTTTCCAGATGTATGGATAATAAATTTTGAAGAATACGTTGAAGTAAATTCTAGGAGCATTGAAATTTAGCATTAAATTTATTTGGATATTTTGTAGGTATAAAGAGAATAGTCCGATCCACTACAGGTTTTAAATAAAAAAATACACATGAATGCGTTTTATTAGTACATTAATATAAAACAAAAGAATCGATTTTATTACATTGAAATTTTTTAGTCAAAGCTTATTTGTAAAAACCGTATTGTATTTAATATGTAAACTGTATGAATGTGATCTGATTTAATTTTCATACAAAACGACTTTCAGCATGTTGCATTTAGTACATTAATATAAATCAAACAGAACTGATTTTATTACATTGACATTTTTTAGTCAAAGCTTATGATTTATTTTGCGTTATTAAAAGTCAATAAGATAAGGTATGCTTAATTGCAGGAAATAGCCACACGATACAGAGATAGCGAAATTATCTCTCATTTATGCATTTGAACTGTTGAGTTCAATTGAAGTACACGCATTTTTTTTAAAACATGTATGCTCTAGCGAATTGTGGGTGTGTTTTTTTGTGAGTGTTTATAAGTTCAAAACGTAGTTTAAAATTTGAAATGTCAGTTTAATGGACCAGTTTTCATATTTTTTGTCAAAATAAAAAATCCAAAGATAAAGTGTCGCTTGTAAAACGCAATCATGTTTTCAAAAAAAAAATTATTTGACAGGGACATAGGGGCAAATAAAAAAATTCCGGAGAGCGTTCTTTTTAAGACTTAGTCTTCATCCCTTCCCCCCACTCCCCCTCCTCACCCAGAGCCCCTTACATGCGCACATCCACATTCTCTCGTGCTGCATCTCTTTCCATTCCTATGGACGTATGTCTTTTCATATTTATTCCGAAGTACGTATACTCACACATTTAATCTTTCCAGTGCATATTAAAGCCATGAATCTATGCAACTCATTTTACACACTTGCGTTTAATTAGTTAACATTTATTTGATTTTACACTCATACATAACTTTTAGGATGATGCATTACATAATTTAAAAAGCCTTTATTATTTTAAAATTACAAATTCATTATTCCATATAAAATATAAAACATGTTTAATGGTTTATATCTTTTTGAAGGCGTATTTACATTACAGAATCTATTTTAAACAAAAAACTGCTTACTAGCACTAATTAACAAAAAAAAATTACTAAACTTAAACACCTAATTTTCTAAGGTATATAACACTTCCGGTGTCTCTTGAATGTTTTGGCGCACCTTTGCTAGGGAATCATTGGCTTCGGCTAATTATTCCGTTAGCCTCTGCACTTTAGCCACTCCGGATACCTCCCTGCCTAAAATGTTCCGCAACCACCTCGCACTTTTCTGCTGGAATTGTTGAAGGGTTGTGGGGACCTGGGTTTCATGTAGTAAACCCTGGGATTCGCACCCTTCTTCCCTAATAAGCTGGAAATTCTTTCCTCCATATTACAGTAGATGTGGTACTGCTCCTGATGGAGGTGGCAGTGGCGATGCTGCAAGGGTTGTTACAGGCGTAATGCTACAAGAAAATAATACAGTAAAATAATTATGTATCTATCAATAACTGAATTACTATGAAAAACTATAAATTATGTAATATACCTACTTTTCAAAATATCTGCCAAATTCTTCACCACTCCAGCTACAAACAGTAGGTCAAAATAAGCTTCTAGTTCAACTAATGTTAGTGCTTGAAACGTGTCGCCACAAAGTCTTTTGACTTCTAAATTTGACATTTTCAAAATAAGGTTTACGATTTTGGGTGTGAAATATTCGCGACATAGCATACCTTGTTGGCCCAGCAATCAATGAAATAATATTTGCTGCTGATAACCTATCCGATTGATGTATCTTCGTTCCATAGTATATTGCCATCTTTTGAAGTTACGTGATTATCCATATCAGCTTCATCTGAAATCGTAGCTTCCACTTCATCATCCGATTCGCTATTATACATCTCGGTTTCGGACAAATGGTCTTCTTCTTCAGAAGCATTAGAATCAGAAACACACAGAATTTTCTCAAGTTCACTATCCGTAAGCACTCTCTCAGTACACATTTTCAATAATAAATTTCAATCGTTATGTATGTCTTGTTAGAGTATAGCATCAAGTTTGATATTTATTACGAAATTAACACACAAATGCTCACTGGCTGCATTTATACGCGGAGCCACAGACAAGTCTCAACAGGAATACACTTGTTTACCAGTATACAAATAACGTATGCAATATGCGCAATATTGCACAATACTATGTAAGTTATTTATATTTATGAAAATAAAACAAAACTAATAAAATACATTCGTCTATGGTAATAATCTGCTTCTCGTTCTTCTAATTTGAACCACACAAATCACCGGGTCATATAGACCCAAATACAGTGAGTGTAAAAAATGCGTTTAAAAAAACAATTATAATTTTCTAATATCAATCTAGGTACAATAATGAAATAAAAGCCATGCAGGGTAATGAAATATTTAAAGAAATTAACGAATGATGCACATTAGGAGAGCACTATTGTGTCATATTGACCCGAACACAATAGGAGGGTTAATGACTTTCTGCCATTCTTCTAATAGTCATTTGTTTAACAATGGTCTCGCGTAGTTATCAATTGAAGACTAAACTCTACTTTCTCATAAATTCCTTAAATATTTAAAGATTTCCCCCTCATGTGTTTTTTTAATTAACCAATAACAAAACTTCAAAAAGTAAATTGAGTTCTGTAGGTGAATGTCCATCTTGATAAGTGCCAACTACCCCTCCTGTATATCTACGCAATAACTTGTGACAAATTCATAAAAAATAATTCTTTAAATCTAATGTGAAAGTCTAACATGGCAATGTTCTCAAGATTTATACTGTTTAATATGTATGAACTAACGAATGAAATCGATTATTAATTAAATTTTTTTTTTTTTTGTAATTGTTCAGATTTTAAAACTAGATCAATGTCCAATCTTTTGACTTTCCCAAAAATAAATTAGAAGGGATATGTTATTTGCAGAACTGTAAACTTTATTAAATAAAATATGAGCTATTAAATGCATGTTAGTTTATTTTAACCCTTTATAACTTTTATCAAAATTGACAAGCACTGTCTATATTTTAAGCATTTCAAGTCAGATTTATATCAATACTTATCAGTAGCGGGTCGTTACATTTCAGAATTTATGAATTTAATTTAAACATTTATCATTTAATCTAATGAATACAATAAAAGCAATTATTAAATTGTTAACGTTTCGATTTATTCTAAAATCATCGTCTGAACTTAACATATGTGCAAAAGACAAAAAGTAAAATTAAAACGAATTTATAAAACACATCAAAGTTGAAATAAAATTATATGATAACAATGACATGACCTGACTGTCAGTTTTAGAAAAATTATATTATCTAAGTAATTCCAAGCAAGTCATGTCTTGTTGTATATTTAATGTCGGCTTTGACAAAAATATATGAAGAGCTTCTTTAATGGCTAGTTCCGAATTAGAATTTGCCCTTCCAATAATAGAAAAATCTTTATGGTCATTGTTATGATCGTTTTCAATTTTATGTTGAAAATTAGCTGAATTTGGAATTGATTTAGATCGTTTTCCCAATCGAGGGGTGATACCTAAATGTTCACAGCGTCGGACATTGAAATGACGTCGGGTTTTCCCGATGTACATAGCTGAGCAGCTATTACATTTAAATTGATAAATAATGTTCGATGCAAGATCATCAGGAATCATATCCTTGACAAAGGAATGTGATCCAATCCTCTCCAAAGTAGTAAAAGCAAATTTAATTTCTAAAAGAGGAAAGGCTTTTTTAATTATTCGTTGAATATTACGACGAATGTATAAAATATGTGGTCTAGTATAAGGCAATTTAATGTATATACATTCTTTGATCTCTTTTGGTCATTGTTATTGTTAGAAGATTCAAATATATTTCTGAAAAGCGATTTATACATCTCTCTATAAAATTCATTAAGTAGCCGTTTTTGTCAATATAGATTTCAAAATTCAATCTCTATGTTTAATAAATCATAATTTGAGCAAAGCATATAGGCTCTGTATAAAAGGATATTAATTAAGCCTAGTTTGTATTTATTAGGAAGAAAACTGTCCGAGTTAATATATAAACCAGTAAAAGTTGGTTTTCTATAAATTGAAGTTGAAAAACCAGATGGTGTTCGAATTATATTAATTCCTAAATAAGGTAAAATACCATTCATTTCAATTTCACTGCTGAATTTCATAGAAGGATGTTTGTTATTAAGATAATCTAGAAAAGGTTGTACATCATTAGTATTTTTAAAAATTATAAAAATGTCATCTACATATCTTCTGTATATTAAGGGCTTAAAAGTATCAGAACAATTGGTTAACCATTTCTTTTCGTGATATGTTAAAAATATGTTCGCAAAAACAAAAAAATGTTTGAATTCTTGTTTAGAAAATGACATAATTCCAAATTTTCTCAACTTTAAGTTATCAAGCCAATTTTTAAATAATTCCAACATAAGAAAGAAAACACAAAAAGAATTATTGAAATATGAAATTGACAGACATACACGTAGATTAATCTATCTGAAGAGAGAAAATTTATCAAAAATCTTAATTTTTAAAGAAATAGTTTCCTTTACAGAATATTTATGGATTTCTTCTAAATGGAATAAATTAATAAATAAATGTTTAGATAAAATAACTAAAACACATAATAAAAAACTAAATCATTTATTAAATTCTACTAACAGATCATCATATTTATCTCCTGATAAAGTAATTTTCAATCATTCTTCCTATGTACTCAATCAAACTGAAAAAAAGAATACTTTCAAGAGGTCTTAATTTTGCATTATCTCCAAGGAATATTAAAATTATCGATATAGCTGTACCTATGGAACAAACAGCAGTATACTTTCAAATTATAATAAAATAAATCCCGATGCATGTTTCAAACCTCCTTGTAGAATAACTTGGGATGGAATAATAACAAGACTTAAAGATATTGCTCTAAATTCATTAAACTATTTTCGACCACCTCCATCAAATTTAACTAAAGAAGAATATACTATATTACGTAAATTACAAGCACACAAAGATCTAGTCTTTATTAATCCTGATAAAGGTAATGGAGTAGTCATTTTAAACCATTCTGACTACATAGAAAAATTAAAACAAATTATTTCTGACAATACAAAATTTATTAATGTACCTTTTGTAAATATGTTTAAATTTATGTTATCTTTTGAAGATGATTTCAAACGAAGACTTAAAGCAGTTTCTGTTAAAATTTTCAAAGAAACCGCTCCAACTGGATCACAACCTGGACGATTATATGGCCTTGGAAAAGTACACAAACCTGGTCTGCCTTTACGACCAATTCTTAGTTCAATTAATACAACTTCTTATCTTCTTGCTAAATACCTAGTTCCTCATCTCCAAAACTAACTGAAAGTGAACTTGTAATTAAGGATTCTTTTTCATTTGCTAAAGAAATTGTTTCTAAAGATGAATTTAAAATGGTTTTATGGTTAGTTTTGATATAGAAAGCCTTTTACTAACGTTCCATTAGATGAAACCATTATTATTACAAATTCATTTTATTCTGATACAACTTCTTCATTTTTAGACCTTAAAAATCTAAGTTTATTGAATTGTTGAATTTGGCAACTAAAGAATGCTTATTTATTTTTGATAAACATTTATATAAACAGACAGATGGAGTTGCAATGGAGAATCCTTTAGGACCTGTTTTTGCGAACATATTTTTAACATATCACGAAAAGAAATGGTTAACCAATTGTCCTGATACTTTTAAGCCCTTAATATACAGAAGATATGTAGATGACATTTTATAATTTTAAAAATACTAATGATGTACAACCTTTTCTAGATTATCTTAATAACAAACATCCTTCTATGAAATTCAGCAGTGAAATTGAAATGAATGGTATTTTACCTTATTTAGGAATTAATATAATTCGAACACCATCTGGTTTTTCAACTTCAATTTATAGAAAACCAACTTTACTGGTTTATATATTAACTCGGACAGTTTTCTTCCTAATAAATACAAACTAGGCTTAATTAATATCCTTTTATACAGAGCCTATATGCTTGGTCAAATTATGATTTATTAAACATAGAGATTGAATTTTGAAATCTATATTGACAAAAAACGGTTACTTAATGAATTTTATAGAGAGATGTATAAATCGCTTTTTCAGAAATATATTTGAATCTTCTAACAATAACAATGACCAAAAAGAGATCAAAGAATGTATATACATTAAATTGCCTTATACTGGACCACATATTTTATACATTCGTCGTAATATTCAACGAATAATTAAAAAGCCTTTCCTCTTTAGAAATTAAATTTGCTTTTACTACTTTGGAGAGGATTGGATCACATTTCTTTGTCAAGGATATGATTCCTGATGATCTTGCATCGAACATTATTTATCAATTTAAATGTAATAGCTGCTCAGCTATGTACATCGGGAAAACCCGACGTCATTTCAATGTCCGACGCTGTGAACATTTAGGTATCACCCTCGATTGGGAAAACGATCTAAATCAATTCCAAATTCAGCTATTTTTCAACATAAAATTGAAAACGATCATAACAATGACCATAAAGATTTTTCTATTATTGGAAGGGCAAATTCTAATTCGAACTAGCCATTAAAGAAGCTCTTCATATATTTTTGTCAAAGCCTACATTAAATATACAACAAGAATTACTTAGATAATATAATTTTTCTAAAACTGACAGTCAGGTCATGTCATTGTTGCCATATAATTTTATTTCAACTTTGATGTGTTTTATAAATTCGTTTTAATTTTACTTTTTGTCTTTTGCACATATGTTAAGTTCAGACGATGATTTTAGAATAAATCGAAACGTTAACAATTTAATAATTGCTTTTATTTTCAAGTTTATTGTATTAATTAGATTTAATGGAAAGCCCCTTTCTACTTATATTTATCATTTACGCAAAATTCTTGTTTATGCTTTCTTTAAAACTATTAACATGCTAAACGTTATTTCACCTATTTATATTAAATTTGAATAAATTTACGCTAAACACTGCATTCAAAAATTGTCAAAAACTCCATTTTCTCAAATAGCCCCTACTATATTCTTTGCCACTCAAAAGAAAATTGGAATTTAGGGCGAGTTGCATAAGCATTCCATATACCTTACTTCAACATCTGTCGAGTTATTCAATAAAAATTAAGAAATGCCTTACATTGCCAAGAGATTCTTTGCTTTTGCAAGTATGCCGTGGAAACAAAAGACAATTCTAACTCTAACCTAAATGTTCAAAATGACTACCATTGTTGTTCAAACATTCTATTATTCTACTTTAAATAGGTTATGTAGCACTTCTGATTTCGTTGGCATCGAGACTGTCTCAAATCATCTGTATTGCAAACTTGTGAAGAATAGACACTATCCCAAGTATAACATCCAAAAGAAGTGGGGATCTGGATATTTTACAGGCCATAGAAATGGTCCTCTATTTCTCAACCAACGGTCATCGAACAGGGATGTACATTTAGTATCTACAGTATTGCAAGGTAGTGCCCCATCTATCTGGTACTATGAATGTGTAGCTCTAGCCAGTCGCAAATTTGAAGAAATGTTTCTATCATTTTTTAAAGAATTTCTAAGTATCCTTCACACCCCAAATTTCCATCGTACATCTTGGTTCATTACCAGACGAAACACATTTATTCGAAATGGTACTTGATTTTCACTTCATATGGATTGTTAGAAGCCCAAAAAATGTCGATTTGGCCTATTGTAAACTCCCGGATGCCAAAAATTTTCCGCGCCAATCTAAATTATTTTTTTCTAAGAATCCGTCGTTCTCTTGTATTTTGAGTAATAAATCCTCGAAAAAGGTTATCCCACGGAGTCACCAGGGTGTAGTTTTTTCAGTCTTATGGATGAAAATGATGTAACTTATGACGGTGTAAAATGCTTTGTATTGCAGGGTATGAGAATCCCAATTCAAAAAATGCGGTTCGTAGTGGGGCTTGAAAATATTCGAGAGTAGTAATTTGATTATATCCATTGCCACTAAGTTCTTTCATTCTCTTAATAGTTCTAGCCACTTTTCCAAAATTTCACAATTTTCGCCTTATGCTTGTTAAGTTAGGATATTTTAGATTAAGCTCGCGGACAGTACATCAATATATTTTTTGACACATGCCATGAATTACAAGCAAGTCTAACGCAACTTCATTTGGATAATTTTGCATTTTCGGATTACTTTGGTTTATGAATTAGCACCATTCGTTTCAGTTTGACAGTTTATGAACTATATGGCATACTAGAAAAATAATAACCTCTTGTCAGTATAAGTGATTTCTTGATCTTTATTGAATAACTCGACAGATGTTGAAGTTAGAGATAAGGATGCTTAGGTAACCTAGAATTCAATTTTCTTTCAAATGCTGTAAAAAGATGGTGCGTGCTAATTTAGTTTTTGACAATCCTTGAATGCGACATTTGAAAATTGCCTACGCCCATATGGTATAAATGGAAGCATACATGGGACATCTAGAGTTAGCATTGACTTAGAAGGGTTTGTGAGATACAATTTTCTTCGTAAACTACTACGGCGATAATTAACATGACATGCTAGTCATGCCAGTCCCCAGGGTAGCAAAACGATCCCTGATTCTTATCTATTTTTCATTTGCAATATTTCTCCATGCTTTGCTATCCCCGAATCCTCTCTAGTTTCCGCAAGATTCATGCATTGTCTCTAACACACTTTTTTGTTTTTAAAGCCCATCTCCTTTTTTTATCCTACACTCTACTGCATTAACCCAAGGTTTACGTAGTCTACCAGACCCCTCCTTACGTCCAACTTCATTCAAATATATACGCTTTGTTAACATTGAGTTTTTCAATCTTTTATGTGATTAAACCAACATAGTGTACTACTTTTATGCCTATCAGTCATCGTACTTTTTTCACCACACTCCTACAGTCTCATCACTTCTCGTTTTACCGCATGAGCTTTTCAGGAATCTGCTTTCGTGCTTATTTTGACATACACATGTCTCACTTCCATACGGTACCAAAGGGACGAACACGCTATTATAGATTGTTTGCTTGCCCAGTTGTTCCACAATTTCATCGTGCAAGATGAATGCTCTGCTCTACTTTTCACCTTCGCGATTGGACACCACAATCTTTGTTTGCTTAACGTTTACCTTTAGGTCCATGCTACACAGACAATTTCAAATTTCCTAAGAGCTGTTTGTAGCCCATCCGAATTCTTGCTTAATAGGACTGTGTCATCTGCATACGGCAGAACTCATACGTTTACGCCTCCAACCACTACACCGTTTATATCGGTATATGCTTGCCTAACATATTCATCATGTATACATTAAACAACCACGGTGACAGAACATAACCTTGTCGCGCTCTTTGCTTAATACTAAGGTATTGATTTGTAGCTCGTCTCACCCTAACACATTCCCGGATGCTGTTATGTGCTGCCCTTATTCCGTTTATTAGATTTTTACTTGTGTCACATTCATTTAATATTTCTCACAGCTTCTCTCATTTCACTCGGTCATGCCTTTGGCTAGGAATAGATACGCACATTACTTCTTTTTTACACTTAAATACTTTTTGTTTGCTTGTTGGAGAGCAACCATCTGATCAACACACCGTCCCCTGGCATGAAATCACCGTAGACATCCGAAATTTTAGTTTGGGTAGTTTCACGTAATCTTTCAGTCAGTATTCATCCAAATACTTGACCTGAGTAGACTTCTTCCTTCATAGTTTCTGCAATCACACTTGTTCCTCTTACCCTTATACAGTGGTACAATGACCACGCTCTTCCAATCACTCGGCGTTTTTTTACACTTAAGGCGTGCGTTACTTTGCACCTCCATATTTTATCGTTTCACCACTGGTTTCATCCACACCTCCTCCTTTAACGTTTTTCAACTTTCCTACCGTGCTTTCTACCTCATTTAACTCAATATCATCCTCATTTTCATTCACCATTCCTTCTTATTATAAAACTCTTCAGCCTTATTTTCCGAAATGTTTTTGCCAGCATTTCCTCACTTCACAATCGTCCCATACTATTTCGTTGCTCCCATTTGTTAATGTTGCAGGGTTCTGTTTTGAGTCACGATTTGTATTTTTGAGTCATTTCCAGAAGAGTTTTTTTCCTCAAAATCATTCTGCATTTTCTCTCCTTCCGCAGCCATCACCTCCTCTTTGATTACTTTTTCTGCCTCATTCGCTTCTATATCCTCATGCAAACTCTTTTGTTCAGTCTAATCTTTGCAGCAATCATTGCCATGTACGTGCCTTTTTTTCTTATATACCGCTTTTCTTACCGATTCACTCCTCCAAACACATTTTTTCCTGTCTACCTATAGTCGCCCTTCCACATATCTACACAGCAAAATTGACAACGCAGTCTTTCAAGCTTATACGCGCACTTTCAACGTGATTTTATTTTATTTGCTCGTTTTACACTGCTTCATTAACTTTTAACTCTCTGCTCACAGCATCTTCACATTTCATTCTCGCACCATTACCTACCAGTTCATCCACCCTAATTCTGGACGTTTTCACTGCGTTTCAGTTCATTATCCAGACCCACTTTTACCCTAAACATACTCTCGATATAACCGAAAAGTGGTCCGATCCACACCCCGATCCGCGTATTACTTTTATGTCTCTCACCAGGTTTCTAAGTCGTCCATCATACACTATTAAGTCAAGCATACCTTTAGATTCATCTCTTTGCCATGTACACATATGCACATTTTTATCCTTAAACGACGTATTAGATACAAATAGGTTTACCTCCACACAGACGTTCATCGGGCGTTTACCGTTGTCATTCACTCTTTGGTCTCCCAACATCAATATTCTTTCATTTTACGTGCATGCGTTCAATACGTTCACCACATCATTCCAGAAGTTCTCACAGTCTACGTCTCTTTCTGCATAGCATGCAATGAGAATTTTTTTTCGAAATTCCACTTTAATTCTAATCCACATTACTCGGGGTATACCAATTCGCAATGTTTAACTCATCTGCAACTCGCGCTATGTCTCTGATACACAGAATATCAATCTGCATTTCATTCATTACATTCGCAATTTCAAATTCCTTACAATGCACACCTCTAACATTCTATGTACCAACTCGCCATTATTTCCTTGCACTGTCGTCAGAAACGGGGCTTATCTGTTACGACCTTGAAGGCCCCTTGTATCGAGATCGATCCAAGGCATTGGTATTGTTGTTTTTAGTAACTAGATTGGCAGGCAGGCCGGTTACTAGCCAAATCGTGCCCTGGGCGATGTAGCATTCCCTACTAACGGTATTGTTCTACTACCGGGCAGTACTGGCACTTATTTAGCCTACAGCCCCGACAAGAAAGGAAGTAAGAAGTAGGAACAGATACATGGACAAGAAAGATATGAAAACAATATAAATGTGTATAATTACTGATTATATATTAGCACATGTAAGATCTCCCCCACTATTATTTGAATCATCAAACTGAAATTAATAAAATTTTGGGAGACCGAACATGGGCACATATACAACGTTTTTGATATTATTGAGTACCGTAACCTTTAACAATGGCGCGGCTTTTGTTTATTGAATTATGTATATATATATATATATATATATATATATATATATATATATATATATATATATATATATATATATATATCTATTTGTTTTTATTATATATACTTTAGGTTACGGATTCGATCTAGTTATGCATTTTTATTATTCAAGCTAATAAAATGAATATTTTTAAGACAAAGATTATATTCGGGTTTATTGCATGTAGATATATTACGCATGTACTGACCGCTTAGTACACTTTTATGATTCACATTTTCTCTACCCTACTGTTAGAAATGCGCATTTATAATTTTTGTACACGCCCGCGTTACCGTGGTATGAATGAAGTGATTTAATTAGTTCTCTATATTTATTGATATTACAAAGTATTTACGTATTTGAGTTAAAACCTTAGAGAAAAGGGTGCCGCTTGCGCTTTTCGTTTACTTTACGATTATATGAGTTTTAACAATCGTACGTGACATGGATTTGAAGGAGTCACAATTTTCATAGAAATGCAACAATATTGTTTTAGGGCCTTTTTTATTTGTGTACCTATAGATCCATTTCATACGTTACTAAAACTCTACAGACTAGCCTATTATCATTATTTTTGTTTATTATTACTATTCAAACCGATGGATTGTAAAAATATGCACCGTGCACTAATTCAGTGATTTAGAAATTGCCATGTTTTACGCGCACATGTTCCACTAACCGAAGGTAGCTGTCGGAGCACACTTAAAACACGTCCTTTGGCTTTGACGATATTTTCTTACAGAGAAATTGACATGTCAAAAATTGAAATAGACAAGTGACCATAACTTCTGTTGCTTAAACTCGGGGTTACAAGGAGGATCGAACTATGTGAGAAACAGTGTAAGTTTCCATTTAAATAAAGAACCGTTGGTACCGACTTTTGGCACACCCAGTATAGCTGGGGGAATAGAAATATTATCGATTATGACAGCATACCTAATTTCAAGTTTATAATCCAACTGAAAGTTGCAAACCTCTGATGCACGGTCTACGTAAATCACCCTGTATTAACGGTTGTTAAGAAATGTGTAAGATTCGAAGAATTAATTACCTGATGAAATGCTTAAAACAGATTAGTTGTTTATAGTTCTATTGTTTATTTTCTGTTTCTGGATTATATAGTTAATTTTGCCTGTAGTGTAGCACAAATTTTGTTTTTTTTCAAAATTGATAATGCGGAATTAAGTTTCTTTTCAATTTTGTTAAGGTATCGGGCTGTATTCGTAAGAGTTCGAAACATATTTTCGACTTTCTAGAGTTTTAGTGAAGACCAGCGTCTCTTGGCATTTTTTATCGAAAAAGTACCGTGTCTTGAAAGCTGCCGTAGGCTTTCACAATATTGTCGTGTGTCGTGAACTTATCTTTGGAATGTATTTTGCTGCTAACTAGTGTCATTTCTACAATTAACAATGTCCCTTACACGCGAAGACTGAGTAGATAAAGTTTTTGTTCTCGCAGAATGTAAAAGAAACGCGTTATTAGCCCAAAAGAATTTACGTACATAAGTAGCAGTTAGAGTATATCCATACAGAAAGGCATTTCAGATTCTAATGCAAAGATTTAGAAATACTGGATATGAAAATTAGTTGCAGGTATTGATATGTGTACAGGGTGGCCAACTAAGAATGTGAGGTACTGTATCTGGGAAACTATACATCGTAGAGGCTTACGGAAAAACAGTTATTACTAAAACGGCCAATACAAAAACCTGGAAAATATTTTCATGCCCCCGCTAGAATTATTGGGCCATATTTTTTCGAGCAGCCCCTAAATGGCAATGTATTTCTTGACTTTTTGGCCAATCAATTACCGTTGTTGTTGGAAGGTGTGCCTCTGGAAATAAGGCAAAAATTGTTTTTGCAGTTGGATGGTTGCCCAGCACATTTTGCTATTAATGTGCGAGAGCATATTAATGCAGTATTACAACAGCGGTGGATTGGAAGAGGAAGTCTGTTTCCATGGCCTCCGCCATCGCCAGTCTTAACCTGCCTCGATTTTTATTTATGGGGGCGCTTAAAGGACATCGTGTTTCGGGCTCAACCTACTACTAGAGAAGATGAATAACCGGATTCGCAACGCAATACGTAACATACCGAGAGCCGAAATTGAAGCTGCAGTTTTGTCTAGTCATAAGAGGCTTCAGCAATGCATAGATCGTGATGGTCAGCATTTCGAGCATTTACGGGGGCAATAAAAACCTTCCTGCTTTAAATCGGTCCTTTTTAGGGCCACAACTTACATAATAGAAACAATTGCAGAAAAATGTAGTCAAAATAAAATAAAAATTTAAGGGATTTTCGTATAAAATTTTCTTTGGCCGATATTTTAGGTTAGGAATAAGATATCGAGATGCGGTTCGCGCGAGCTTGTTTAGGCATCATTTAGCTACTTGTTCAAGAAAAAAGTCATACCAATGCATTTAATTTTTTTGCGAAAATTAACCGTTTCTGTCGGAATGTCTAACAAAGCCCTCTAGCGACGACATGTGAAACTAACAGAACTTCCACTATTATAACATTTGTAGCCCAAGAATAGCTCATTTCAACGCGCCCAAGGTTGTTAAAATCGGATTAGCTGTTTCGAAGATACGGGGGCTTATTTAAGGAAACCTTTGAATACCCCCCTACCACTTTATTTTTATACATACGTCAAAGAGTGCCAAACAAAAAAAGTTCAGATTATTCTCCACTTCAAAGACCAGTTATTTTTTTATTAGGTCCATATAGCAGAACTCACATAAACATCACTTTTTTAGATTCAAGATTGTAGTTACGCCCCCTAGCGGCCATTTCAGAAACATGAAAATATTTTCCAGGTTTTTGTATTGCCCGTTTTAGTAAAGCTTTTTTTTTCGCAAGCCTCTACGATGTGTAGTTTCCCAGATACAGTACCTCGCATTATTAGTTGGCCACCCCGCACATCACAATACATCCAGTGTGCGAGAAATTAGTGACAGTCCTGTTATCAGCATATCTTCGATGCATGCGAATTTAAAAAAAACTACAAATATTCCTATCGGATACAATTTTATCACAAACTCTATGAAAGAGGTTTAGAAAAAAGATTGATCTTTGTAAATTGGTGATTCAAATAACTAATCGTAACGCAAGCCTAATGTTTTCCGATGACGCCAATTTAAACATAAATAGTTTTGTGAATCTTTATAATTGCCATTAATATTCCACAGAGAACCCCTATTGATTCGCTACTGTAGGTAACCAGTACAAGACGTTCTTCAATATGTAGGGGGGGGGGGGGACAACTAGCACACGCATTGTAAGTCCATTCTTTCATGGCTAACATTTGATGGGTACAATTGATATCGAGCTCAGCCCTCGTAGTAGTTTATACGAACTGTTGGAAAATGTCTTTGTGGCTACTCGTCCAGGGGCGTGATTTGGGTACTATTGGGCTCTGCCACATTAGGCCACCGAACTTCGTCAATTTTTGTTTGCTTATGGTTCGAATAGATAGATCGAATTTGAAGATTATATTGTTGGGCCGCCAAAATCACCAGATCTTGCAAAAAGTAAAGCAACTACTGCATAAAAAATGAGTCATCGAATTCTGGTGGCATTTTAAGAAATTACTTTTAAAATGCTCAGCAATGTAACAGCAGTGTTCATAAAACGGTTTGGATTGTGCAGTATCCAATATGGACCTTCGAACATTTAATGGATTGGTGGCTCAGTCTTTTTTCTCTTTTTTACGTGGTGGCCGAGTCGCATTTTATTTTCCAGCTTTTAAGAATGTTAATGACAATGCTGGTAGTCCCAAGCGTAATAAATAACTTTGCACCGTAAATAGTTATAAAACCGGGAACATCTCCCAAATTGTTACGGGCAGACCTATCAATACTTTTAACAAAATGTTGCAAAAATTATCATATTATTTCATTTCAAAAAATTAATTTTACTATGCTTGAAATCTTTATAGATTCAGCTTCAACAGTTTTGGAATAAAAACGGATTTTTCAACCTTAGTGGTAAGGTGAAAACGACACCTTCCTGAGTTTGGTGGTTACGGTAATATTCAAAATTTTCTAAAACACAGAAAATGCAATTTTTTTCAAACACTTCCAATAATTCGTTTCATATACCAAACATTTGGTTATCATGGTGACCATTTAACTGACCATCAAAAATCTAATTTAACAATGCAATAATAAGTATTTAGAAAGAATAAAAGTTCCACCTTCAAATCCTGTTATACCTTTGGAACCCATAGTTCGATTCAGAAAATTTGAATTGCTAAAGAAGCCAAAATAAGTGGTTTGACTTTTTTTGTGGTCCTCAACTACTTTCACTATAAACCAACACCTTTAGTTCAGGGAAATCCTAGGCACCAAAGCTATATTGTCTGCGTACAACTTCATGGTCGTCTTGGCATAGTGCACGAAGCTAGGCCGGGCCAGAAAAAAAAGAAACCTCGTGTCGCCTTAAAAAGGACACTAATCTCTTTTGTGCATTGACCCCGAAATCACAAAAATTTGCTTGTTTCCCCTGAACTGCAAATTGCTTCCGATAAAAACATTTTTTTCGGGAAATTTCTGGACTTTTGCTTAGTCTTGAATTCTTTGCTGAGGTTTACTCGGCCACAAGAAACATACAATTCCTGACCATTTTTGTAAAAATTAATTTTTACCTCAACGTTTTCTCAGCATTTCTGTAGTATCTGGAATCGTCTGGACTTTATAGATCTTGACGCCTATTTCCTTCTTGACAGGGCGTACATCTCCGGATAATTCACTTTCTTGGTTAATTTACGGGTTCCTCTGCAGTGCAGGGACAACTTTCTTTACCTCTTTGGGTTTCCTTCTGATCTTCCAGTTTCAGGCTTTCAAAAGTCTATCGCGGAGTTTCATTGAAATTTTCAAAATCACTTGCGATCTTCAGTTCGAGATTCATTTTGGAACTGAATTCGATTGTCTAAAAAAAACCATTGCATAGTTAAATCTGACAATCATACGAAGCTAACTAGACCAAAAACTTTGATTTTATTTATCTCGATTTAAACTTAATAGCGCAATGGAGGAAGTTGGTGCGCATTTTCGATATTTCCGAAAGTCCACCACCATTGCAAATAATTTTGCAATGCGAAAAGCTTCGACCTGTACAACTTTGATTTTAAACCTTTTTTAATGAACTTGTAAGTGAGATACATTGCATGTTATGCTAGACACCCTGTACATCTATAAAATTTACTGTATTGTTAATCAGTTTTCTTTTTTTCAGATATGCATTGGATTATTTATGGTATGTTCAACTTCCGCAAACGCCTTCTTTTGGAGTTCCAGTGCACCGTACGTATTGGTTGCAAGAACAAAACCTTTAATAACCAGAAACGCAAGAATGTTTTTTAAAAATTTCTACATTTACAAATCTTTGCACATTTCGCCAATATGTTTTTCACATTTTTGCATATACTTTTCCATAACTCCACATTCAACATTTTTATATTGATTGTACATTCATCTAACACTTATGTAAATTACAGAACATCGCCTCAACATCCAATACAAGCGTATCCAATTCCAGCATACTATCCTAGATTAATACAAGTACCACCTCCTCATGCTGAAGATCAACAACCGGTACCAGTACCTGCAATACCAATACAAATGCCGTTACAAGCATCTTTAGCACCAACACCTAACGTTCAAAATGTCCAGCTAGTTCCATGCCTTTGTCCAGTTTCGTCAGATCTTGACTATGAAAAACCAGTTGAAAATGCAGTATATTTAAACCAAAAACCACAGTAACTTGTGTTTATTCATTTTTGAGTAATTTATTTATTTTTTATATTAGTAATACGAATATGTATAATTTGTTTATTAACAGTAAAATTGTTTAGGTCAAAGTTGTTAGTTTGTCGTGTTTCTTGTTTAACTAGTTGTGGGTACATGAAATCTGGATTTATGTAGGTATGAAGTACAAATTTAATGTAAGTATAAAGACTCAATCGGAATAGTTAAAACAGACGGCGAAGATGTGGTTTAGTGTTGTTTTGGTGTGTTTGCCCATATTTGTGCTAGTTGATACTATTAGGTTTGTATAAATTTGTTAAACCATTTTAAAGTTAGTGATCAATAAATACAAAATTCTTGTGTTATGAATTGTAACTGGAAAATGGCAGCACTGTGAAAGTAGAATATTTGTATTTTATCTGATTTTCTGTGAGACAAACTGCTAGATGCAATCTTTCTAGGTATGAGAATAGTATAGTTAAATAAACGACATAATCTTTACCATTTTTTCACAGTTTTGTTAATTAATAGGCGTATTTAGTTTGGGCTTAAATGTTTAAAGAAGATGTATGAATTCGTATTAAAGTTAGTTCTAAATATTTCCCGTTTATTATAAGTTTACACAATTTATTAGTATGTTTGCCAACTAGATATGTCAACACTTTGGGTGTCTCAGCGAGGTTGTGGCCAAAATAAAAACTTAAAAATTTAGAAGCAGGTATAATTGATTGCGTTCTCTTAAACTAAAATATTTACAGATTTCTAGCGCTTCCTGTCATACCAGAAGTCGCCATCTACTTTATTATTTCACTGGAACACCCTATATATTTTTGCATTTTTGGATGGTAACCGTAATTTTGAATTTTCTTTATTGAAACTACACTACGCCCATCTATTACGGTTTTTAAGATAAACATTCTTTTCCGAAATATTTACAGCTGGTTGATGTTCACAAAATATACTGTAACTCCTATTTGAATTGAGACAAAAAGTTAAAATCCAACTAAGTTTGTAGTTTACAGATGCCTTTATCGTATGTATTTTTTAAAACAAAAATCTTTGCTTGAGAGTCTAAGTTTATTCTTTTCATCCAGAGCAAAAAATGGAAAAAAATAATTTTTTTTAAATTTAGAGTCATTTCCAAAAAATGGAAAATTTTGATTCCTTAGCCATTATTTTCAGAATGAAATGAATGGTTGCTATTGATACCAGAAATAATGTTTCAAATGTGAAGTTTTTAATGTTTGCTATTTTAGTACTTATCCCTTAAGTGCCTTAATGTTACTGCTAAAAGGACCGAAAATGGATAACAATAAGGAAAATAATGTTTATACAAATCAAGAAATTCTTAATTTATTTGTTATACATCCAAAATGCTACAAGATTCTTAGTAGAACTATAAATTTAACGAAAAAATGTAGAAGAATAGAAGTGAATTTTGTGGGCTTGAATGCGAACAGCCACCATTTCGAACATTTTTTTGAAGTAAATGTGAATAGTATTCATTAAATATTATTGTGCAAGTTCTATTAAAAATCTTGTAGCACTTTCCGTGTATAAAAAAATTTATTAAGAATTTCTTCTCTGTATAAACATTATTTTATCATCATTTAACCCTAGAACACTAACCTTCGAAAAGTGTTGTCTATTAATAACCATGCGTAAATTTTACTCTTTGATTCTAAACTAAAAACTTGTATAAAACTTTTATTTTTTCAAGACATACCATTTATAGTGGAACTGGTAAAACTGATACAAAATAATCAAACAATAAAATCCAATAAACAAGCGTCCTTACATAGGTTTCAGTTTACTTATATTCATCGAAACATGAATACCATATTTTTTGTTGATGTTCACTGCATACTAGTTTCTGGCATTTGAGACACTAAGTATTGGTGTGTCGCCTTTTTTTGTATGAACAGACAGAACAATATTTCCTATTTCCTTTCTGAGAAGTTGTGCTGGATTGCTCCTGCGAAGTTGATGGTGTTGGTAAAGATGAGGACTTGCCTTGAAGTACCCCTTCAATTATAGTACGTAAATGTGACGGTAACGTCTCACAGAGTAAACGTTCACTTTGCCAGTTTTCGGTTAGCTGACAATGAAATTTTAACATAAAATCTAATCTGGAAACTGGTTTACTACCTTAGTGGTTACGTAAAAAGTTATGCGTATAAATTAAGAAAGAATTGATTGTGCCAATATTCATCATGTTAAAGAAGAAACACAATGGCCACCTCTTCGTCTTTCTGCTGCAATTCATATTATGACACATTTGGTTAAACGTATCCACTGCCCCCTTTGTCTTGTTGTAGTCCAACACAATATGAGGTTTCTTGGAGTCATCGTTAATGATTCCGTTTCCATGAGCAGAATAAAGTAATAGAACAATCTTGTCCGCTTTTGGCTTGTAAGATACTGCAACCAAATCATTGTGAAACAGGAACAGAAAATTCATGAGGAAATTCTCTTTTATTTTTCTTCACGGTTCCAATGGCCGTCAGCTTACTTTGCTTCAACAAAAATTGGAAAAGCGGTACACTGGTAAACCAGTTATCCATTGTTACATTTCGGTTGGATCCTTTTCTAAAGTAAGGTATTGCGTTGTAACGCCCTTTCTTTTACAATGATTAAATTAAAAGGGTTTAATTTAATTTGCCTCGGTCTAGCTCAAATCGGATCTTGTCTTAACAAGACGGGGGTGGTTCGTATCTTGGGGCTCAACACTGTACACTTTGCATAAAACAACAAAACTATTTTAAACGTATATTACCTATTTTTTACAAAACTAAAAAACCCGGGATGTCCTGGTTGGCAGCGTCCGTTTGTCTGGCCCCCGTGGACGGTAGTGGTTATTACTGGATCCTGAGCCGTTTCTGTGGAAATATAAATTATTGTGGTTCAATTGCTGGTGTGTTATGATCCAAAAATCCTACTAATGACGATTTAATTTTGTTTATTACGACCGTTCAGGCCTGCCCTAACGAATAGCCTGGTATTTGTTCAGGTGGCGCTGAGTAAAATTCCATATCTTACATAATCCGGGGCAACGATCGCGTTGGTGTCTTTAAGCAGGTCAAAGAGAAAATCAATAATTTAAAGTAACCTTGGTGCGCATGACTATTCTTATACGTGATTTGGCTTTCAGACTGACTGGATATGAGCTCAGTACTTGGAATACTTTATACAGGACAGAAATGAATATCTAACATTTATTTATGTCCGGAAATAAACGTATTAATTCTTTATTATTAGAAAAACGTCTTTTTATTAAACGCGTATACTTTTCGTATGAGCGAAACTTATTCTAACTAACAAATACAGCGAAGACGGAGTTTATCACGATCTTTTACGTTAATTATTATTAAAGATTGCTTCTTTATTAATTGTTATAAACGAATTAATCGGAGGCGAGTTTACACGACCTTTTAGGACTGCGTGTACTAAATTGAACAATTCTGAGAATTGTTTCCGACGGAATGCAGGTGTTTCAAGTAAGTGATTTATATGCGATTGCGAGACGCAGGAGTACGTTTAATGTAATTTATCACGTAGACGCACCACGGGTTCGTCTTTATATCTGGAGGATCACGCGGGTGATCTCTACAAATGCGGCTTCTGGTATTGAGAGTACCTCTAGGTCAAGGCGTTGCTTGTTTGTATTGCTAATTTTCCTCAGGATCTGGTCGGTGTAATGTATGTGTAATATCTGGTTAATGGAGAGCCCTTTATAAGATTCTGGGTCCAGCCCGTCGACTGCTGTACAAAGGGATCTCCAGGTGGAGCGGTAGAATTTGAGCGAGTACCCTTCTTGCCGCTGGAGTAAATGGAAGATGCCTTCTGGGCGTTAGCCCGAAGTAGCAACGTCCTGGTTTATGTGTATGTGTGCCGAAGGTAACGTCAGGCTATACAGCCCGGAGTATACTTCTAGAGTGTGTACTGGAACGGTTAGATAACTTCCGGCTATACAGCCCGTCGTTTCTCTAGGTGTCTGGTGTAATGTTTAAGAAAAGTGGTGCAACAAAACTTACGTGTTGTTAACCTTAGCGTATGTCAACCAGCAGTTTTATTGTATAATGCTGATTTACTGGTAACGGAGGCGAAGTAACGCGACTAAAGATGCACGATGGTTCAGGATAAATGGATGCAATAATCGGCAGGTCGGCGACGTATACAACGAAACTAACTACGGCAGGCGCGCGGTCTGGATCTCGGTTCTGGCTGTTGGAGACGCGAGCGTGTCAGGATAGCAGAGTCGCGAAATAACAAAAATAGCAAAAAATAGTGGTTGCGATTGAAGTAGAGTAGTCGGAAAAAGCAATAGGAAGTAGTAGTCTCGGGATAGCAAAAGTAGGAAGTTCCGGTAGCGCCGCGGTTTTTATAGCTAATTCGCGGTGGGTGGATCCGGCTTCTATGCAGGGGTCCTCTGGCTGTGATTGGCTGAGGGTTCTCGGACGTAAGAGCATTTGACGCTTTTTAATATCTACGTCGGAGGGGATTGAAATTAATTATTTATGGTGCAATATCGCGAAATATTTTGTAATGGGTTTTAATTTTAAACAACTTTACCTATCTTGATTACTGTAGGGCAATTAAAAAATTATTAATTACATAAATTTTAGTAAAGTTAAGCTGGATCTTTACAGCGTCTATCATATATTTGGTAGCATTATCACACATCATAATAGTTTTTATACCGTATCGATCTGGTTTTGAAGGAATGTACATTCGGAAGGGCTACATAGCCGCTAGGTTTATAATTCTCTCTACAATTTTTCGTAAACATATCCCAGACTTCTGAAATTGGTGCCAATTTAGTTACAGATTTTCGTTTCTCTCGTGTATCTTTGGAATCATATCTCAGACAGATAATATACCTGTTTCCAGAAAATGCAGAGTCAAATAACAAGCCAGTACTAAGATGATTATTCTTGAAAGCGGCAGCCCAAAATAATTAGTCCCAGCAGAGCATTTAGTTCAGCCAAAGTCAGATCAGATATTGTTGCTTTATTCTTGAGTGCATACTTCAGTTTTTTTCTAAAAATCTCTTCATTTGTGTGAACAATCAACTTATTTGTTATTTCGTCAATAAAAAAAGTTTATAACAATCAATTGGTTCTGTGCAGGACCGAGCATTTACTGAAGGACCTTGTTGCACATGGATAATGTTTCATTGCGGATGTTTACCAGTGATCAAGGTTTCATGAGTTTTCCATTTGAAATTATTTTTTCCAAGCTTGTTCTGAAAATTTTAAAATTAAACTCGGTTCGTCAGCTGAACTATTATCGACATTTTTCTGAGTTCGAATTTTTTTGCTAGTTCGGATAGGTAAAATTTCAGCTTGCCTTGCTGCACTCATAATTGCTTCTTCTTCATCCTCAGTTTCATATGCTTCTGGGATATAATCGTCATCACTATCGTCGGAAATTCTCTCAATATCATCATCTGCTTCGTCATCAGAATTTAAAATCAACCGCAGCAACTCTTCATCATCCTTTCCGCTTCATCCTTTCAATTAAAATGTATGTCAGTAATAATAAAGTAATATACACAAAACAGTGAATGAATTTTTATACCCATATGTCGGATATAAATAACCATGCGAATATTTACTCACTTGCACTACTAGGGGCATTCATAATCATGTGTACAATTTACGTAGTACTGTCTAGTATTTGGCTCTTATGAGAAGCAAACACAAACCGCGTGCACTCCACTGCAACAACTTTTCACTACTGGTAGAGTGCTAGAAGCATAGCTAGAGTCAGACGCCCCCCCCCCTCCATACCGTTGACATGCTATATGGGCAAACTTAAACGGCATGCGTAAATTTTACGCAGGTTAGTGTTCTAGGGTTAAGAAGAAATAAATACGAAGTCACAAACATTAAAAAAAATATGTATTACATTTGAAAACTGTAGAACAGTTTGATTTACTTATAACAACATGCCATATCACTCTGAAACAAATCTTATCGCCAATTCGATTACATAACAAAAACTGCCAAATTATCTGCCATAATGCTTTCTCATATACAGGATGATCGACTTATACTCCGAGTTCGATAACTACGTTACCTTGAGTTACGAAAAAAGTTTTCAATAAAAGTTATTCATGAAGTCAAGATGCACATTTTAAAATTGTTTAATAATATACAGGGTATTTCATAAAGCCACAGCATATCAAATTTATGTTTTTAATGGAACACCCTGTATATTATGTTAAATTCAATTAGGCTCATTTTCCCTATTCCAATGATAAATGTTTTTAAAAGGTTCTACTTTTAAAGATATGGCCATTTTTATGTGAAAAATAATGAAATCGTCACCCTATATTGTTTAAAATAAACAATTGAGGGCTAATATCTCATGGGTAAAACCATTTCGTGATAGTCTAGATAACTTCTATTTTTGTACAGAGTGATTCAAAACTCACACCCATGATTATCTTGGTTATTTTAAATGGAATACCTTTATTTTATGTCCTGTCTGAAAAGTACTTAAGAAATACTTCTTAAGCATTCCATATACCTAAATCTTACAGTTATCGATTTATTTAGATTTTTAAAAAAAAGCGACATTTTTGGCATGATTTCAAATTTTTTTTTTCATGCCTGTAATGTATTATTTGAAAATACAGTACGTTTAATCAGCTCTGTATCAATACTATTATAACTAGGTATAACAAAGAATAAGAGTAATAAATGAAACAAGATTCTAAAAAGAGTAACAAAATAATATTTAGGTAACAAAGTTTTGATCTAAGGTACATATGAAACAACATTCTAGATTGAGCAAAATACATACCTGCACTTTACCGAAACAAAGTGTTTCATCTGACCGACAGTTAAAACATTGTAGATTGATCAACATCACGTCATCGAGGTTAAACCGAAATCACTGTGTAATCATGGTGACCGAACAGTCATATTGTTTCGATGCACAGTCACGTCATTTAGGAGGTTAACACTTAAATCCTAAAACTAAACATGGTGAACAAATATATTGTTTCGATGAGTGGTATTTATATTAACCCATTAACTCCTAAAAGTGTCTGAAACTGGTGAACCATAGTTTATTCAATAATTTTATAACTTGGTTCAAAAGTGTCTGAAAAACAAGTTTATTCAATATATATTTTTATTAGGGGTTGATTTACAGGGATGTACTCAAATGAGTACATCAGGTCAATCCACTACCATTTTAATTATTTAACGTATGCAATTTTTCAAAGCAATCTCTTTCAATACACAGCGTTTTTCACATTTTTTGCACTGCCAACGTACTCTAGCACTACACTTAGAACAGTAGATTCAGACTCTTCTTTGGAAAATGGCCAACAGAATCGTACTGAAGTCCTTCTGGCAAGGAGCTTGATGGTCCTCATTTTTTGGGTTGACTTGTACTCTGAGCAAATATGATGTGGCTATAGTTCTGCGAAACCACAACAAATCCATTTGGTTCTCAGAAGATATGCGATGCAGTTTCCATGCATTTACTACTGCCATATCAATCATGTACGTGAATAGGACCCATCAGCATTTTTTGCCTCTGATTGCAATTCTATAATTTGAAATGGACTGATCAAGAAGATCAACTCCGCCCATACCGGCAGTATAGTAGAGTAAACGAGAGGTTGTTCTACTTCAACCGTTTTCTTTTCCTCCCTGGACCATCGTTTTATCTTTCCAATCGATTCAATGCAATCACAGTTACTGATCATACTGCAAACATTATTATCCTTCCACCTCACACAAAGTATCTCATTGCGTATATCAAAGGACTAATCATAGTTTTCCCGTTTCTTTTTAGAAATTTCTTTATTCGGTGGAAGTGCGCACTGCTTAATTCTATTCTCCCGTATTGTACCCGTAGCTCTAAATCCCTTCTTTTTTAGTGTTACAAGTAGAGCATATGTAGAGAAATAATTATCAGAAAATGCCACATGTTCGGTGGGTTGTGGAACTCTAGTCAGCCATTTTAAAACTACGTTAGCACCCAATGGAATCTTACGTTCGTCATTTTCATTTCCACAATATACGGTAAAAGCATACCAATAGTCAGTTGAGCTACTTAAGACACAGTTTTTGTATCCAAATCGGACTGGTTTACCTTTAAAAAATTGCTTAGCTGGATGCTCGCCAAAATATTTCACCACAGATTCATCAATAGATAAATCTTTGCGGATTCACAAAAGTTATTTTCGAGAAAATCCATCAACGGCCTAACTCTGTACATATGATCCGTTGAAGTACCGGTTGCACTGTTGTCTGCTAAATGAAAAATCTCTTGATTTTTAGAAAGCGATCTCTGAAGATACTCTTTTTTAAGACAGCGATGTTCAAGTCTTCATCACAAGACCAACACATTCGTTCCTGAGGAACATCAGAGTTCCAATAAACCTTCGAATTTCATTAGCAGAAACTCTGTAATTATGATTATTCTTTTGGGCTGCATAAATAGTTGATTGGTTAACAATAAGATGTATAACATTATCATCGAATTGTTTTTCGAATATTTGCCGAGGGTCCAATCCATTCAAGTCGTCCATCATCTATGTAGTTATAAATGAAAAATTAGTAATTATAAGAAAGACGTGGAATATAGAACTGTTACCTTGTTGGCATAAGTGGAATCATTTGTACCAAAAGGTAGATAAGTGGCTTGAACTCTTGACCATCATGGTTCTTCAAAATTCTAATAAACAATGGTTGTTGCTGGTGAGGATGGGTTCACAGCATAGGAGGAGTAATTATTGGAAGCTCTGGTCATAGA
This sequence comes from Vesta saturnalis, assembly GCA_036346205.1. NCBI lineage: Eukaryota > Metazoa > Arthropoda > Insecta > Coleoptera > Lampyridae > Vesta > Vesta saturnalis. The sequence goes on from JARFJB010002035.1 coordinate 200,503, forward strand.
TGGGGATCTACGACATTTTCGGGTTGCATTTCTTTCGGTTGGTGTTGAATCACCAGCTTAAAATAATTCACATATGCTCCACTCCTTGATAACACTTAACGGTTCGTCATCTTCTGAATCACTGGGATAATCGATTTCAATAAAACCAGGCAGTTCATTGTTTCTAAGATCATCATCATTGCATTGTTCATCATCAGTCATTACGTCAAGATCAGGTGGTATAATGTTTAGGTGGAGCTCCTCAGCATCTTCAAATGCACGAAGATCATCATCTATCAGCGCATCAATTGCTTCCTCTAACGTTTCGAAGCGACGTCTGCCATAAAAGCAGCTTGTTGAGATTTCCATTTTGAATATCTATGGATGAAATCCAGATATTTCAGAAATTTTGCTATGATCCAGGATCCACATTCACCTCTTGTACTCATATAAGTACACCAGCATTCAAAACACTCAAAACCGCACTAGTCTTACAAATACTATTGCAATAATATTCACTCACCTCTTAATAGGTTTTACTGTAACTAACCTACACAAATATTTATGAAAATATTATAAACTAACTAGCATGGATAATAAAATATAACCGCGTGCGAGGTTAGCAAAATTTCACCAGGTTTAAGAGCACATGTGGCTTTACGCAACTATGTCGACAATGCAGAATTTTCTTGAACTGATGCACTGTCACCTATTGAGTAATAGTAAAACCAGGGATGCGCAAAATTCCCGATCATGAATGATTGGTAAACGAGGAAGTTTAATTATCAAGTGCGCATTGTTAGCTAGAACTGACTTGCTCGCGGAGAACACTTAGGACAAGTTGAGTAAGTAACTTCAAGGTGATGACATACAGAGCAAACGATTTTAAGTATTTCAGGACATGTATGGAAAGTATGCCCTAATCTTTCACAGTTACAGCATGTAGTTGTAGGTTTCTCCCTAATATCTAAAGTAGAACGTTTTAGAGGGGAAACAGAAGTAGCAGAATATATGGTTTTCTTGATGGTATTAACAACTTTCACTTTGTAAGGAACTTGAGGATTTAATAGCTCGGGTTTGATAGATAAATAGGAACTAGAAGATAAATTTTTATTACAGCCAGAATTCCAAAGCTTAGTTTCTTTATGCTTTCTTTGAAGCGCCCTGTTGGTGTTGTTTAATTTCTTCCCACACTTCTTCCACGTAATTACTAGGTAAAATATCTAAGCCAATATACCAATCTTCAGAAAGAATAGATCAAAACGATCTCAAACCTCTACCAGAAAGGAGATCTACAGCACTTCCAAATAAATCAGCTGTAGAAACATGACCAGCGATTCGCAGCACCTCTACACGTTGAACGAAATAACAGACGCCCATGCTAGAGTCGTCCGCAGTGAAGGCGAAACCCTATTTAGAAACTGGTATTCGTTTAGTACTAGAAGCTGAAGAAGAATCTAGTAAAGAATGGGTATAATGCAGCTGTTTAAAATGTTACTGTAAACTGGCCATGTTAACGTTACTGCAGCAGGAAGGATTTCACTAATATACATTGAAGTTTGAGTAGAATTGTAAATGAACAGATTTCTGATACTCGCTGATGCGATCAGTCATTTCAAAATGAGAAGTTGCAACCGAGGAAGTAAATCGCGTTCAAGTCGTAATAAACTTAAACTGTTTAATAAATCAAGTCAAACGAGAGGTTACACGAATGTTCTGACTCAGAGGGATTCGCAATAAAAAATTCGACCAAGCTACGAAGTTTTTCTAATTTTAACGAGCATTCATTGAGTTGTTTAGGAAAATCGTAATTAATAGTCAAATTAGGTGATAATAATGAAGCTTGTGCACTTTCGATGGCACAGATGTTTACGCTTCCACAGTGTCAACATTTCTAAATTTCTATTCATAGGTTAGTTCATCTGTTCGTAAGCCCTGTACACATGCATGATGAAGGAATTTAAACACAATTATATCCACAGCAATATCTACTACTAGTAGTGTTCCAAAGATCAATAATATTTCAAATGAATAATTGAAAATCAAACATTTTTGTTAAATCAGGCCTGACATTGGACGCCATTTTTGGTAACCAACTTTGGACAGAAATCCGTGGCTGGGCCATGGAAAAAATTTAACCGAAACAAATAAAAATAAAACATAGGGCGCCAACGGTCACCGATGGTTGGTACAGTAACAAAAAAAGAACAAAGTATTGTTGATGGTTGCGCCAAAAATGGTTCAAAAAGAATTGATTAAGTAAATAAATAAACTGATTCTTAGGGCGGTTAAACAAGCGATTCTTCGATCTCGAAGTAACAACCCATGCAGATAATTGAAAATAATGATTCCTTAATCAGTGAGCTTAAATTAACAAATTAATTTACAGTATCTCAGAAAAGAGTAAAGTTAAACATCAAAACAACCTGATTCCTAGTCCCCATGTTCAAGAAGCTCAAAAAACCGTTCCAAAATAACAGTAGATGATCTAAAAAAATTAATAAACGTTCCAAAAAAACGACCAAAGAAAATTAACGATCTGTTTGAATAGAGATCGTTTATGACAATGACTACAAGTCTGGATAAAACGACTCATACGAATTTTGAGGTGTGTTTCAATTATTAATGTAAGCTATTAAAAGATAATTTAAAGAACATGGTATATAGCTACGGCCTTCTGATGAAGGATACACATTCGAAATTATAAGAGTTCATACTTTGGAAACGACTTGATCAGGCGGAATCAATACATACGTATCCCAAGACAAACTGTTGGATGCTCTCTTAAATTAAATTATCAAATGTAATTGAATAACGCTATTAGCAATACTTACCCGCAAGAGCCTTCAACGAAATCGTTCATGAATCCCACAGTTAAGACGGGACTCAATGGAACAGTATACATCGGGCGCTAATCTCACGATCGTATTTAAATATGAAAACTATTGTACGTTAAAAATGATAAACTTGAAGTGACATGTAATCCGTCCAATGATGTGATAGATAGGACGGCCAGTCTGAGAGACGAGTGACGATTCATGCCACCATATGCGTATGCGAAACGTGATATATAAATTCTTTTAGTAATAACTATTGTGCTATCTGATAAAGTAAATTATGCAACCATGCAATGTATATAGACAGGACCTCTTATAATGAAGTATAAACCGATTTCTAATAAAGTAATATAAAAGTTATAGACTTTGGAAAAACGTACTTCATCCCTAGCGGACCATCACATCCGATCTCGTTTTAGAAAACTATTGGTGCTTCTGCAATTAATTAAATTATCAAACTTTCGCAAAAGTATGAAGTATCTTAACCAAAATTTCAATCGATTTCGTTCATAATAACACAGTTAGAGACCTGGCGACGATTCAAGACGCGCTCATTATGCGGGCAGCGACATCCGTCTTCGTTTTAGGAAAACTATTGGTGCTTCTGCAATTAATTAAATTATCAGACTTTCGCAAAAGTATGAAGTATCTTATTACGAAATTTCAATCGATTTCGTTCATAAATAACACAGTTAGAGACCTGGCGACGATTCAAGGCGCGGTCATTATGCGCGGGCAGCGACATCCGTTTCTCGTTTTAGAAAACTATTGGTGCTTCTGCAATTAATTAAATTATCAGACTTTCGCAAAAGTATGAATATCTTATACGAAATTTCAATCGATTTCGTTCATAAATAACACAGTTAGAGACCTGGCGACGATTCAAGGCGCGGTCATTATGCGCGGGCAACGACATCCGTTTCTCGTTTTTAGGAAAACTATTGGTGCTTCTGCAATTAATTAAATTATCAGAATTATTTATGACTACAATGTTATAGATAAGTCCCATTATCGTCCCATACTTTAAAAAGTAACTCACGGATAATGTAATGTCTTGCTTTATTTCACGATGAGACTTTCCTGTTTAAATTATTTGCTGAAAATTACAGGGGTAATTTGCAAGAAAATTGTGAAAGAAAAATGAACAATTATAGATTAAACAACATGCGTTGACGAATTGGACTATGGATGTGGGTGTGGTTACATTATTATCCTTTACTTATTTTATCTAATTTTTTATTTGACACATGTAATTACCTAAAAGTAATGCAACATGATATATAGAAACTCGTTGTTATGATCCTTGAGATAATTTTTCTGTTGAAAGCGAAAGTAATCGGAATTTTTTGTATGAATAACTGCGCAAATAGCCTCAGTTGAAATATTGACACTATTACATCAAGCTTCCGCCCTTTTTTTTTTCTTTAAAGCAGATGTTGCAATTCCATTATTATAGTCAAGTTAATGTCTATGTACAGTGAATGGAATTTTAATTATTTTTGTAATCCCTTGGCATTACCAGTATGCCGATCACTTTAACGTTGAAGGAATTTTTTATCATTAAAATTATCTTTCTAAAGTAAAATAAAATGCAGTACATACTTTTTAGTTCTATTAGTAGTAATTAATTAGTTTAAAATTATTAAAAATGTGGTCGATAATGGTATTAGCAATTTGTAATATATACGGACCTTAACATATGTCTCACTGTTATCCGGGGGACATTGTTTTATGTAACCAACAATCCATCCACCCGAAGTGACTAACTTGGAGTTAAGAAACCGACGAATCAGACTCGCACGGCGGTTACATAAACCTTCTGCCTAAAAAATGTAAATAATGGGGAAAAATAAAGTCTACGATAGGCTAGGTTACCGTAGATTTAAATTTTCCTTTTTATTTCCATTTGATTTTCAAAAAAACCTAGGTTACCCTAGATTTTAATTTTCCTTTTTATTTGCATTTTTAAGAGAGAAACCATGTAACCTACGTGAGAGTCTGAATCATCGGTTCACTTCGGGTGGTCAGGATTTTCGGTTACATAAAATAATGCACCCGGTGGGGGTGGGAAAGACTAAGACATTAACAAGGGTTTTTAGTACAGTATATCTGTATATTTGTTTGTCAAATACAAATCTACGAAAAAATGTAGAAACGTACCTAATACACAGAGATTCCAAGTTCAACGAATATCTATTTTCAAAGTGATACTGTGAATTCTGTTTTTTTGTTTGACTGTAGCGAGTAGGTTGAGGTAAAATCACTTTGATGTCTTTTTCTAAAACGATGGAATTGTCTGGAACATCCGGTAAGACAAATTTTCCAGAGGGATCTACTTTTGGTTCAAAATTACTGCTAGTGTTATCAAAATTCCATACTTCATCAGTTTTTTCATCATCTACAGTTATTTTCTTGGTTGCCTTCTTCGTATTTTGTTTTCCTAATGACTCATCTTCGTCGTCTACAGTTTTTCTTTTAATGGCTTTCTTCTTGTTTTGTTCATCTAATGCCTCCTGTCTTTTGTTAAGCACATCTTCTATTTCTTGTTTCTCAGGGGTGTCAGTGGCAATTACACTTTTGCCTTTTTTTCTGTCTTGCTGATTTTCCTTGCCTCGCCGTTAAGGTAACCTCTGATATGTTGCGGGCTAACAAATTGTCCAATAATAAGTTGTGTCGCTTGAGGTGGTTCTGGTAGAGGTGGTGTATGGCTATGTGAATGTGTGGGTTTTTCTTCAAGTTGATTTGTGATATCTGTCTGGAACAGGTCTGTCGGTACCGGAACTAGGTAAAAAATCAGCTTCTATAAACACGTGACGATCATACGGATATCCCCCTTTCTCGAAAGCTGACGTAATATTACGTGGAAGCATTCACTTTAAAAATACTGCACCGACACAAGCCACAACTGGGTAATGTAGATATAGGCTTTCGAGGATTGCGCAGTAACCAACTGCGTACAGCAGCATTGTATGCTAAACTAATTGGCTTAAAAACTCTGACGTCTAAAGGCTGAAGCTTGTTTAAGGAGGGGAATGGTCAGAATAGTAACACCGTTGTACTTTGCAAAATTCGGCACACCTATAGACAGGTGGTGTACTGCTTCTGAATGTGTTAGTTTCATACTAAAAAAGGCTGATCTTGGAGTAATCTGCTCCTGAACTATTTGTAAGTTTAAACAAAATGCCTGTAAATCATACTGTATCAAGAATCAACTCGCTGAGTCTATTCACTCTGTTGGCCTTTCCAGTCACGACTTTTGCTGATTGTTGTACAGTAACCGTTGATGTCTCGTCTAAGTTATACATTCTCGTGTCATCACTAAATCGCTCGTCTATCTAATACACTACGTAAATTATCAAAAACTTTGGGACATAATGTTCGTTAAAAGATGTGACACGGGGAAGACTGCAGATTTCTGGTGTTCTCAATGAGAGGATTGGATTTTTTCTTATAAAAGCTCTCATTCATTCTATGCGAGCTATCCTATTCGTTTTCCAAGTTGCTGGAATTTTCAAGCAATTTGTTACTGCCAGTTCATGTGCTAACTCTCAAGACTCAAAAATGGGATACAGCAAGAAGGGGTTGTCAGTTTTGAAGGTGAAAGGAGTTGAATTCCTCTCCGGGTCAGAAGTGAGCTCCGTTCAATTTTCTCAAGCTTCAGAATATTTTTAAAGAAATCGCGAGGGGAGGACCGGCAGTTCAACTTAGGAGGGCTTGGAGAGTTAGGATATCAAATTTCAGCAATCTCAGATGGTAAATGAAAAGTTTGAAGAGTGCGTAGGGGACGAGTTTTCGCTTAAAAACGCATTTCCTTAGATTATTCTTCGAAGGACACACGCGCTATAACCAACGCTTGAAAGTCATCAGGGGATGCTAACAATGGGGGGTTAACTCACGACATCTAGGGAATGCGGGATATCAAATTCCATTAAAATTTGACGGTAAATAAAGAAAACTTGACGTCAACGCGGAAGGATGCGTTTTCGTTTAAAAATTTAGATGGGAACAGGCTGTGTTGAATTCGAGTGCTAATCAAGCTCTCTAGGTTAGGTTTATCTAATTTTATAAAAATCGGACGGAAAATAAAAGAACATTAGAAGGGCACAGGACTAACCCTGTGTTCGCATAAAACACGATACTGATTTTTAGTCATGCACTGAACGGGTTGTCTGATGCTAGTGGTTGAAATTAAAGAGGGGGCGCAGAGGGATGCGTTTTAGGTTAAACGCGAATTGGATGTGAAACATAATGTTGACAACGTGTGGCCTAACCTTTGATTTTATTTGTTTTTAAATCCGATTACTAAAGGCTACTTTTACTTTTGTTAAGAATCCTGTTTGAGGTTTCCCACCTCTAAAGTATTTTGCACAACCACAGCTGGTCCTAGAAGCTTTATGCATCTGGAGTTCCTCATGGTTTAATTTTAGGCCCAAACGATTTGACAATAACAAGTATAATAAAGGTAGTAGGCATGTGTACTCTATGCCAGCCGGGGAGGTACCACCACCCTTACCATGGGCTCCTTAATATTGGATCGCCGATTTTATGAGCTCGGTAAGAGCTGCCGGTTACCTTTTCCTTCATCCTTAATCTATTCTCATCCTTATTCTTCCTTCTCGCCCTCAATGTCTTCCTATCGGATTAAAAGTCCCAAATTAAAAAATAAGATGGTTGTGGTTTCTAGGGTAATAAATGCCAGACGTAAAATCCTGCCCCATTCTGATGTTCGGGAAGACAGGGCCCAAGCGACCTCGGTCATCGAAAGTATCAACTTTCGAATTCACTACTGCAACATCCGCGGTATCAGGTCTAATCTTAATGCTATTCACCAACATCTTGAACAATTACAACTTGATATTTTGTTTCTATCTGAAACACAAGTCTCCTCTGAAAGCTCCGAGTCACCCGACTTGCAATTTCCTCAATACCACCTTCACTCTAACTTTCGATATAAAGGAGGCGTATATGTGCCTACATCAAGGACAGAATTGCTTGCAAGAGGGTTTCTTCCTTAGAAAATAAAAATTTTGACGTGATTTGGTTTAAACATTCTGGTTCTAATTTTGTGAAATTCTACTGTTGCGTTTACAGGTCTCCTAATGACAGTAACTTTCAAGACTTCTTCGATTCCCTCAGTATGAATGTTGACTATCTCCTGTGCCAGTTTCCATCTTGCGATATCTCAATTGTAGGCAATTTCAATGTTCATAACTCTAATTGGCTTCAGTTTTCATCTACTACAAATGCTGCTGGTCATAGTGCAGAAACATTTGCTACTTCATGTGATCTCACACAAATGATTTCTGAACCCACAAGAATCCCTGATAACCCTAACCATACTCCACATCTTCTAGATCTCTTTCTTACATCAAACCCTCTTGTTTATAAAACTTCCGTTCTTTCGCCTTTAGGTCTTTCCGACCATTGTCTAATAGAAATCATTTCTACTGTACCTAATTCCACTGTTGTTCGCAAAACCGATAGAACCTTGTGGTGTTTTAAGTCAGCTCGATGGAGTGATTTACAGGATTTCTTTGCAACCTTTCCATGGCGTGAATATTGTTTTAAGTCCTACTCTTCTTCGGACATCGCTCTTTCAGTATCTGAAGTCATCCTCATGGGAATGGAGTTATACAATCCCAAAAACAGTACCGTATAGGTCATTCACGTTCCCAACCCTGGTTCAATAAGGCTTGCGCTGATGCAATATCTTTAGAAAATAAATGTTACATTAAATGGAAATCTAATAAATCGGTCGACAGTCATGTAGAATACATTGGTGCTACAAATATCTGCAAAAGTGACATCACTAAATCTAAAAAGTTGTTCGAACAACGAAAATGCAATAAACTAGCTACATCTCCTTTAGGCAGTCTTAAATTTTGGTCTTTAGCTAAAGCCATTAGTAAAAACTTTGAAAACCTTCATTCCCCGCCCCTAACATCTATTGAGGGATCGATAGTTGCTGATTCTGTAGACAAAGCCAATGTTTTTGTGCCCCTAGTCAACTCTTCTTCATACGCTGTGAAACCAACTCATTTTCAGTACAAGCTCTTGGAATCGATCATCAGTAGGCTTGATCTCAATAAGGCAACTGGCCCAGACGGTATCCCAGCTATTGTCTTAAAGAAATGTTCCCCGAAATAGTAACAGTCCTATCTAAGCTCTATACGATCTCTATGTCTTCTGGGGAATTCCCTTCATCATGGAAGTTAGCAAATGTTCAACCTATTCCCAAAAAAGGCGATAAGACCACTCCTTCAAACTACCAACCAATTGCCATCACTTCCATTTTGTCTAAAATCATGGAAAAAGCCATCAATCAACAACTGCTCACTTTCCTTGAAACTAACAAACTCCTTAGTGACCACTAATATGGGTTTAGGCAAAGTCGTTCAACAGGTGATCTTCTTTCATATGTGACCCAAGTTTGGAACAATACAGTAGAGCAGTCCGGTGAAACAGTTGTAGTCGCTTTAGATATCTCAAAGGCATTTGACCAAGTTTGGCATAGTGTTAACTATCCAAACTCACCTCGTTTGGGTTACATGATACGCTCATCATATCTGGGTTTCTAGTTTCCTCTGATAAAAGTCAATACGATGTCGATAGTTGATGGCTTGTATTCAAAAGAAGTTAGCTATTAATGCGGCTAACATTATCAGATACATTTCCTTGTAAGCTATAAATGGCTCAGTTCAGTTTTTCACTTTATTACTCTGTTGGGTAAACTGTATTCTTCAATATTCTCTGTTGAACCATCTGTCAGCTACTTGCAAAACAGCTGCTCGTCATTAATATAGCTTTTGAATACAGATCTAACACTTGTACCAACGTCGACAATCTATTTCTAGCTGTACTAAGGCTCCAAATTCAGTACCAATCATAACTGAATAAATAAAAATTTCACCTCTGGGATTAGCTAATACTTAAGCATAAACTCAAAGACTATTTATCGTTATTCTAAAAGAGACATTAGTCGATAAATGGCCTGTCCTTAACTTCTCAAATACAGTCCCTTGAGCATAGTCAAGGATTGGTGTTCAGTTGTTTCGTCTTAGTATTATCTTTTAAAATTACAACTGCTAATTGTACTAAAACGAGATTATCATTCTTTGACACCATCTCGGCTATCTTTGCGAGAAACACTGTTTCATTCACATACATATTGCTAATAACAAATCTACACTTGCACAAATTCGGCACTGTCAATCCTAAGTGTTCACATAGGTGTTCAACTAGTGCTTTAGCAGATAACAAATTCAGTACTACTATATCATGAAATCAAATCGATTATAAGATAAAATAAAGAATTGATTATTTCAATTTTATGACATGCGCATACTATAAACTATCTTTAAGCCTAATAATTACTCTAAAGAACTAAAGTTTATTCATTTTACTTAATTAATGGTACTATTTAATACAAACTAATGGTTTATATCTTAATATAAACCAATTATCAACGGTTCAAGGATTGGAACTGAATGTCAAGTGTTTCAAATTTTAATATTACCATTCATTTTCAGACAAATATTAAGGAATTAACATCTGTGATAAAACGAAGACTTAGAATCAGTTCATAATTAACCCTCCAACTATGCGAAAGTTTATGATCACAAAGCATGATTCTATACCTAACAAAGGTAATGAAATTATCTAAGGACACTGTCAATTTGAAGTTCCACATGGGCCCAAACTTTTGTAATTCAGAGCAGGAATAAACAAATTAGACTATTTCTATATTTATGAAATCCAAATCGATTGAGTCGAAGGAAATTAATTAATTCAATTTCCTTATTGATTATTTTCATATTTTTGGTTACGATTGTATCGCTTTCATGACTGATAAACCTATCATTTTAAACTAGATTAAGTTCATCTAATAGAAGCTAAGACAGTCATGTACGTGCATTTTACTTTACTTTAATAGATTTTAATACGAAATGATTAATTTATAATTTATTGATTAATAATTGATAATTTAATTAATTCCTAATCGCCTATTTTCCTTCAAACGTTAAAGTGATCCGGCATACTGGCTTAATGCCAGGGATTACAATAATAATGAACGAAATTCCATTGAAATTTCGTACAAGACATTAACTTTTGAAGTCTATAATAATGGAATTGCAGAAGCACCAATAGTTTTAAAGAACGAAAACGGATGGGCGAGAGCGCTTGATCGTAATAGTGTCTAATATTTATGAACGAACTGATGAATTTCGCAGTAATATTCATACAAAATTCCGATAATGCTTAATCGCTAATTGCAGACAGCACCAATAGTTATTCTAAAAGAGATTGTGCATAACAATGCAGGTCTCTATTATTATAACATGATTGCATTACTTTAGGTAATACTACATGTGTCAAGATAATTTAATTAATTGCAGATACACCAATAAGTTTTAAAACGATAATAATGTAACCACACCCACATCCTAATAGTCCAATTCGTCAACGCATGTTGTTTAATCTATAATTGAATTTCATTAATTCTTTCAACTTTTGCAAATTACTGTAATTATTCAAGCACAATATTTCTAAAAGGAAAGTTATCGTGAAATGCAAAGCGAAGACATTACATTATCCGTGCAGGTTCTATTTTAATTTATGAACGAAATGCGATTAATTCTATCACATTGAGGTCATAAATAAATTCTGATAATTTAATTAATTGCAGAAGCACCAATAGTTTTCCTAAAAACGAGAAACGGATGTCGCTGCCCGCATAATGAGCGCGCCTTGAATCGTCGCCAGGTCTCTAACTGTGTTATTTATGAACGAAATCGATTGAAATTTCGTAATAAAATACTTCATACTTTTGCGAAAGTCTGATAATTTAATTAATTGCAGAAGCACCAATAGTTTTCTAAAAACGACAAACGGATGTCGCTGCCCGCGCATAATGAGCGCGCCTTGAATCGTCGCCAGGTCTCTAACTGTGTTATTTATGAACGAAATCGATTGAAATTTCGTATTAAAATACTTCATACTTTTGAAAGTCTGATAATTTAATTAATTGCAGAAGCACCAATAGTTTTCCTAAAACGAGAAACGGATGTCGCTGCCCGCGTAATGAGCGCGTCTTGAACGTCGCCAGGTCTCTAATTGTGTTATTTATGAACGAAATCGATTGAAATTTTGGATTAAAATATTTCAGACTTTTGAAAAAGTCTGATAATTTAATTAATTGCAGAAGCACCAATAGTTTTCCTAAAAACTAGAGACGCATGTCGCTGCCCGCATGTAATGAGCGCGCCTTGAACCGTCGCCAGGTCTCTAACTGTGTTATTTATAAACGAAATCGATTGAAATTTCGTTTTAAAATACTTCATACTTTTGCGAAAGTCTAATAATTTAATGAATTGCAGAAGCACCAATAGTTTGTCTAAAAACGGGGCATGTATGTGGATGGTCCGCTAGGGATGTAGGTACGGTTTTTCCCAAGCTATAACTTTTATATTACTTTATTAAAATGGTTTATACTTCATTATAAGAGGTCCTGTGCTATATACATTGCATGGTTGCTATTACAATTACTTTACCTCCAATAGCGTTGAAATTATTAATAAAAAACCATCAATGTAATTCTATATAGCACGTTTCGTTATACGCATACTGGTGGATGACGTCACTCCGTCGCTCAGATGGCCGTCGCTATCTTCACACACGTCTCCGTCCTATAGTTGGTTCCGAAAGTTTGTCTACAATGTCAACCATCACCATCTCATGTTGGTCACCTCTCTTTCCAAATATTTTATTGCGAAAATAGAATTGTCATTGTCTTTCTCAAAAATTTGTGCCACAAAATACCTGGTAGATTTTTTTTGAAAAAAGTTCAGCGAAACAAAATATTTCACGTTCAAATATTTTCCTTCTCAAACTATCTTGCATCTCACGATACTCGTCCGATAAGCCAAACACGTCTGATGAATCTTGTAGGTCTAAACCTAAAACAGAATCTGAGCTTTCCAGCTGAACAAATAGCTTTTTAGGTATTCTCGTTCGATTTCTTTTCCGTGGAGTGGTCATTTTTTTCTTTTTTGATTTTGCAGCCTCAACTCCCTATTTGCTAGTATGTTAATGAGTATGCGTAATTTGCCCTTAGGCCTATCTTTATTTGCTGGTTTACCTGCCTACGCTTTAAAATGTGCTTTTACAGTTTCAGGTGCTACAGAAACAGTGGATGTTGAAGCTTAATTCGTCAACCGTATTTTCAGAATTGAACTTCTTAAGGACGCAGTTTTTTTAGAAACTGCAGAATTATTTGATTCAGTCCGATTTTCTACTGTAATTGATTAAGTGTGGTTCTAGGATACGCATAACCTAGCTCAGTAACTTTGTACATTGTCAAAGGTTTACCAAATCTGCCTGATGTTAACGTCCGATTGTTTACAGTTTGGTTATAGTAAATTTTCAGGGCCCAAATCAGCCTCCATCAAGAGGCTGCATTTTGTGGCTTGTATGCGGATGTGAAGTAATCAATGTAACACCAAATGCGATTAATGGCTGTCCATAATTAATAAGATTGGTGTCTCAACACTTGGATGCAAATGTTGTATAAAATGTCTTAAGAATTGCAAAAAATGTCCTCGTTACACCAGTCTAACATATTAGCTGCTCCCATTGATCCTAGAGATCCACCACGCAGCATATAATCTTTAAACTTTACTCTTGGAAACACGAACAACGGGAGCTGGTGCACTTATTGCAGCAATTATTGTCACAGTACTTCCCTTTTCATCAGATAGTGCCTATTGCTTTTTTTCCCTTAGAGTCTATTACTTTAGGTGGCTTATGAACTGTACTAATTCCAGATTCATCACAATTCCAAGCTTCAGTGAGTGAAAACTGGTGGCGGTTCAAGACAGTTTTGTAATGTTTAAATACAAGAGCTCCAGTCTCTTTACTAAAACTTGTTGACAGTGCAAGCTCGTTAGTTCTGGCTTTCGAAGTGATAACTTATCACTATATTTTTTTACGGAAGTCTCATAGCCATTGCTTTCCTACACTTTTATTGATAGACTAAGAAGGCTTCATTGTTTTATTTTTATTTGTAGCAGGTTCATAAGTTAAGGTCGTCACTTGCTTTTTTGTTAGCCCGTAATGGGAATTCGCAGCCGTTACTAAATGATCAAATATGTGAAGCTCATTTTCGTCACTGAATCCATCTTTTTTTGCCTTTAGGAGAACACAAATACTTTGTTTTACCAGATTCACGTAGCTTTTTTAAGTAGAGAATTGACGTTGGTTTTTTCAAACCAAAATGTCTAACAGCTTCCCCAACCGTCTTTTTTTTCTCTTGTATAAATGTGAATGAGGCAGTGTACAACGAAAAATAAAAAACAATAAAATACTGTGTTGCCAATTGTATCTTACAGATATGTGCAACAGCTACAATAGATAGACAGAAAATGTGCTTGATGGATCCATTGGGTAAAAAGGCACTATGTAAGAAAAAGCATGCGTGCATGGCAATGATTTCTGCAAAAAATGAGACTGAGAACAGATTAAGAAACAAAGGAGCGAAGGAGGCAGTGAGAATAAGTAGAGAGGAAGTGATGGCTGTGGATGGTAAGAAAATGCAGAATAATTTTGAGGAAAACCAAAAATTCTACTGGAAATTGGTAAAAAATACAAAATGTGGGCCGGAACAGAACGATGCAGTAGTGATAAATACGAGTAACAAAATAGTATGGAACAATTGTGAGCTGAGGGAATACTGGCAAGAATATTTCCGAAACTGTACAGTACTGTGGAAAATAAGACTGAAAAGTTAAATAGGGAAGGAATGGTAAATGAAACTGAGATGGATATTGTGTCAAATGGGATAGAGAAAACGGTAAAGGAGCAGGATTGGATCATTGTACCACTGTATAGGGGTAAAGGGATCAAGAGTGGTCGCAAAAACTACAGAGGAATAAGTCTGCTAAGTGTACCTGGTAAAGTATTTGGAATAATACTGATAGAGTACGTGAAACTACCCAAGCTAACATTTCGGATATGCAGGGTGGTTTCACGCCAGGGAGAGGACGTGTTGATCAGATGGTTGCACCCCAACAGGTGAACGAAAAGTACTTAAGTGTAAAAAAGAAGTTGAACTGTGCGTTTCTAGGTCCTGAGAAAGCATATGACTGAGTGAATAGGGAGAAGTTGTGCGAAATATTAATAGAGAGTGGTGAAAGTAACAGTCTAATAAATAGAACATAATGGAAGCCGGGAATGTGTTAGGGCGAGAGGAGGTGTGAGTGAATACTGTAATATTGATATCACCGTGGTTATTTAATGTATACACGGGTAAATGTGTTAGGCATGAATGTACCGATACAAATGGTGTAATTGTTTGTGACGTAAATATACGGGTTCTGGTGTGTGCAGATGACACAGTCTTAATAAGTGACAATGCGTATGAGCTGTACAATGCTCTGAGGATGTTTAATATAGTCTATGAGAGCATGTACCTAAAGGTAAACGCGAACAAAGATAAGATTGTGGTGTTCAATCCGGAAGGTGAAAAAGAGAGTAGAGTATTTACCCTGCACGATGAAACTGTGGAATTAGTGGACGAGTTGGTATATCTGGGTAGAATTTTCACTGTAGATGGTACAATGTATGGCGAGATTGGACGACGGGTGAATGCTGGAAGGAAAATGATTGGAAGTATGTGGACGATAATGAGAAACGAAAGGATGAGCCAAGCTGCGAGACGAGCAATCTATAATAGCCTGTTTGTCCCGTCAGTGCTGTATGGAAGTGAGACATGGGTATGTCAAAAAAAAACACGTAAGAAAGATAAGTGCCGTGGGCATAAGATTCCTGAGAGGCGCATGCGGTAAAACGAGAAGAGATAATATTAAGAATAAGTGTGGCGAGAAAAATACGATGATAGGTAGGTATAAAAGTAGTACACAACGCTGGTTTAGTTACATTGAGGGAATGAACCACGCAAGATTAATGAAATAAATAAGATTAATGAAATAAATGTATGTGAGTGAAGTTACAGGTAAATCCGGGCCTGGTAGGCCGCGTAAAGCTTGAGTGAATGCAGCAAAATGTATGATAGAAAACAGAAAGATAAGTAGTTTTAAAAATAAAAGGACTTGTCAGAGACAATGTATGAATTTGCGGAAGCTAGGGAGGTATGCACGGACAGGAAAGCAGAGAAAAATAGTGTAAATAAAAAGTAAATAAGAGGCAGGGAATGTGTTAGGGCGAGAGGAGGTGTGAGTGTATACTTTAATATTGATATCACCGTGGTTGTTCAATGGATACATGGGTAAATGTGTTAGGCATGAATGTACCGATAGAAATGGTGTAATTGTTTGTAACGTAAATATGCGGGTTCTGTTGTATGCAGATGATACAGTCTTAATAAATGACAATTCGTATGAGCTGTACAATGCTCTGAGGACGTTTAATATAGTCTGTGAGAGCATGTACCTAAAGGTAAGCGTGAACAAAGATAAGATTGTGGTGTTCAATCCGGAAGGTCAAAAGCAGAGTAGTGCATTTACCCTGCATGATGAAATTGTGGAATAAGTGGACGAGTTGGTATATCTGGGTAGAATGTTCACTGTAGATGGTACAATGTATGGCCAGATTGGACGACGGGTGAATGCTGGAAGGAAGGTAATTGGAAGTATCTGGACGATAATGAGTAACTGAGCTGCGATACGAGCAATCTATAATAGCGTGTTTGTCCCGTCAGTGCTATATGGAAGTGAGACATGGGTATTGTCAAAAAAACACGAAAGAAAAATAAGTGCCGTGTGCATAAGATCCCTGAGAGGCTCATGCGCTAAAACGATAAGAGATAATATTAAGAAAAAGTGTGGCGAGAAAAATACGATGATAGGTGGGCATAAAAGTAGTACACAACGCTGGTTTAGTTACACTGAGAGAATGAACCACGCTATATTAATGAAATAAATAAGATTAATGAAATAAATGTATGTGAGTGAAGTTACAGGTAAATCCGGGCCTGATAGGCCGCGTAAAGCTTGGGTGAATGCAGCAGAATGTATGATATAAGACAGGAAGGTAAGTAGTTTGAAAATAATAGGACTTGTCAGAGACAATGTATGAATTTTCGGAAGCTAGGGAGGTATGCACGGACAGGAAATCAGAGAAAAATAGCGTAAATAAAAAATAAATAAGAGGCAGAGAATGTTTTGTCTACCCATCAAGTGAATGGCGTGAATGTTATATATAAATGAAATCGCTGTTAAGTTGCTAAGGAATTGTTTTGACGTTTTTATTCACGTGACATGTCACAACCGATAACTTAATAGGTAATACTAATTTTAAGTGCTTGAAAACACCTTTCAAAATTTTTCCGGAAAAATTGTGACACTGGATGATCAACAAATGGTCGCTTACTTCGTTGCTTATACGGGGTGTCCAGAAACTCTACGGACAAACTTTGCGTAGTGATTCTAGACCCAAAAATAAGAAAAAAATTCCATATAAACCCAGGTCCGGAAACGCTTCGTTTAGGACCTACAGGGTGTGAAAAAAAAAATTTTCCTCGGTTTCATGGCGATATTTTGCGAACAAATTTAAATATGGTCCTGAAATTTGGAGCACGGGGGTTTTTGTGGTCGAAAAACTTAAATATTTTATTGATTTTGATGCTGCCTGCAGAGGGCGCCATCTACAGTGGTATGCTCAAAGTTAATTGGCCTTAACTATTTTACTACCCCGTATATTAACGTTCCGTTTAAATTAGTTTGTTCCCTTTTCAGTTCTAAGCAAAAAAAGGTATACTTGGTCGATGCCTCTCAGATCAACCGTTTTCGAGATATTGGTTGATGAACAGTTCAATTTAATTCCCTATAATCCTTAGCTCATTGGAATTAAAAATCAAAGTAACGTATGTTTGCATTTTTATTTTAGCTTTGAATTTAAGAACGAAAATGAAGAAATAAATAATAAAAATAAAAAAATAAATGTTACAAAAGGTGTTCCACATGATGACCATTTGTTTCGATACATAATCTCACTCGTTTTGATAATGAGCGGCGAATCCCTGAACATATTCCCACATTATTTTTGAAGGTATCGCAGGCATCTACAGTGATATGCTAAAAGTTAATTGGCCCTAACTTTTTTACCATACCGTATATTGACGTTCCGTTTGAATTAGTTTGTTCCATTTTTAGTTCTAAGCAAAAAAGGTATACTTGGTCGGTGCCTCTCAGATGAACCGTTTTCGAGATATTGGTTGATGAGCACTTTAATTTATTTAACCAGCTATTGAATCTCTTGCCACTTTAACAGGCTTTGACTAAAACAAAATGACAAGTTGTTGCTTAGATATTTTTCAAACTTATTCAATATCTAAATAACGATAAACTTTGTAGGAAATTCTGTAGTTACATTTTTTGAAGATAATTGAATTTTACACAACATAACATAACATTTCTTAGTTAGTGTTTGAATTGCGGTTGCTCTAGTTCGACTGAACGTATCACTGTAATACTTCTTGTGCATGCGACTGTAATGAACGTAGTGGTAGATCTTCTGGAGGCAATAAAATGTGAAGTAGCGTAGCTACATTAAATAGTAGAAGCTGTAAACCCCCTTTGGACATGTCACTATGCAACTGCAGAAAATGTTTTGACTTAGACAGGTATGTTGCTTTACTTTGCGCTCGTTACGTTTTATCTGGCTATAAAGGGCATTGGATTTATAAAAATTTATTGAAATGTTGGCTGAGGGACGTTGAAGGTAGATCGAGTACCTACAATTTATCATTTCTTCAAAAACTAACCTGATACATTGATATGCAGTGCTCTTTATTAGAGTTGGTCTCAGTCTACTCGTAACTCCTCATATCTCAAATCGAGGTTTAAAGCTGAAATAGACGTTTTGACAATAGAGAGATCGACCAATGATCGATCATTTCCTACAGTAAGTACGAAATCCGCAGGTTTTAAGTTTGTAGACTGTTACTGTGTTGGAAATAACAGTATTATCAAATATATGATGGGTTGACTACCTTCTGTCAGCTACTAAAGCAGTTGCTCGTAAAATAGGCTGCTATATACAGCTCAAATTCAACCTAATATAGAATATAATTCGCACTACTGGGTTGGTGTTTCCCAATACACTCTTGATGTAGTTCGTCGTATTCAAAGAAGAGTGATAAGGCTTATAGGTGACCCGTTATTAAGTTCTGACATGCAGTCCCTCGAGCATATAGCAATTTTCTCAATTACTTCTTTGCACTATTACATTGCCTATTGTGCCGATGAATTACATTAGTTGATACCATCTCGGGCAGTCGATATTTTAACTTGTACTAAACGGTCGTAACCGATTTTCTTCTAAACGGCTTCTAAACTCTGGAAATTAACTTCCTAGTTCCTAGTTTTCTTTTACTTATGATACAAAAAGTTTGAGGCAGCCATTAATGGGCAGTTCAAAATCCCCTTGCGCTTCCCTTTAAGTAACCCTGTGCACTTTAGCACATTAGGCTAAACTTAGCATTTTCAGGACCACAATTATTAAAAACAATTAGATGTTGATTCAGAATTTATTATAAGGCCACACACTGCTATTTTAGTACTAGCTAACTGCATTGTTAATCATTGTTGCGATTCTACGGTGTGAAACAAAGTTCTATTACCCTCGCCCCCCACCTGTTCGTACGACTTTATTAGAGAAACAAATAATCTAATTTAGTTTCTCTTTATGACTATGTTCGAATTACGTGTTTATATATGTTAAGAGGTCCGAGCAAGTTAGTCGCTGTGTATACACGTAAAAACACATTGAGTGCTCTAAAGACACCTAAAATAAACGCTATTACCACACGGTAAACGAATAAAGTTTACTATGGCTTCAGTAAACGCTTAATATCAGCACAACAGGTACTTACAGATATTACAAATGAGGGGCTTGACGCTTCCTTTGACATAGTGTTAATTACAGACGTCTATACATCCAAGGCGGAGTGTATAGAGCAACTGTGTAAAGCAAATCATTTACCAGAAAGCAGCAATCAGTAGGTACCGATTCAAACTGATTATTCACTTTATCGTGTCCGATAACGTTGTGACGTAACATTTGGTAGATGCTAAACCAATATTCATTGAAGTAATCCTCCCGTATAAATATCTAGCTATCGACGTAGATTAACCAAGCTTAACGCTAACATTTCCTGTAAAGTATGACACTAAATTGTACAAACTTGTGATGCTAAATCTTTCTCACCTTAACACAGAACAAACCTAGGCAGTGGGTGTGGTAACAGGACCTGCGTAGCATTCGGGAGGTAATGGATATTTAGGCGAATGCTGGGGTAAGTATCCTTCCCTGACCAACGCTAACTCCATTCTTTCCGATCCTATCCGGATCGCATCAATCCTTAACCCTACCATGTATATATACTTAACACATGTATGTTGGGAATCCAAGACGGTGGCTGAACGTAGCTTGGAAAGCTTAAGCAGCCTTGGGGAGTGGATGAAACACGTTGTTTTTTCTTTTTCCTTTCATATAAAGGACAGTGCTTATGTCGGCAATATGTCACGCCGCAGCAACGCACATGTCAAAAGGTAATCTGTCTCAAACATAGAAGTAAATAATCGCAATTCAGCACACCTTGCATAAACTAATAGCAATAAATACACAAAATTATTGAAACCGTTGTTGTTTTTTGTATTTCCTAGTATAAAATAAATAAGGCCACCCGGGTACCACCGTCCACCAGCTAAAATATTCATAATTAACGATTTGACATAAAACATTTTTCCTTTTCCTTGCATACGCACGTAGTTAATTTTTACCGGTTATTATTGTAGAATTTAAAACTGCATTGTCGTTTTCTGTCTTAGTTTATTTTATTTTCCAGAAATGAACCTAATAAGGAGATTGGAAGACCACCTCCACCTCCATTGCGTCGATTCTACATTTACAATCCAGAATTCATCCCACAAGCAGCGGCTGCCTTAAACATGCTTATTCCCCACACATTTTATAACCCTTATCATCAGTATCATGAACAATACACAGATCATGAAGAAGTCGAACATCAACATGAAGAAGCTCACACCCCCCTACAACTTTTAACATTTATTAAACAAAAACAACAAAAGAAGAAAGTAAAAAAAAGGAGACCAAATGGTAAAAGAGTAAAGCGGATTAAAAAAGGTCCTAAAAATAAGGGGTGTATGCCATTCACCGTAAGATTTATTAAGAAATCGGATACTAACTTATCACCTTACAGGCGTAATTACGCTGTTCACAAACCATTTACGCTTAGGCGAGTTATACGCCCTTCTAACTCCTGGAGTAGGTTAAACCCATGGCATGTGGCTAAACCCGGTAAATCTGTCACTGAGTTTCCATTACAAGAACCATTACCAAGTCTAACGAGAGGAAGCCCACCTCCGAGTCCAATTTACAACGTTTACCAGGACAGTCGCATACCACTAAAAAATGTAGTTAAAGCCAAAAACGTTACTAAAAATTATGTCCATTTTAAAGATCAAACATTTTATCATACGAACAATCTTAAAGAAGAAACAAAAACATCGAGCAATGTTGTTCACAGTCAACCTGATTACCACAAGGATGATTCCTATAGTAACAAAATTGACAATGTTTTTAGAAATAATACTATCAATTTTTATTCATCCACTGAGAAGATAGTTACTATTACACCAACAACCTCTTGGGTACCTGTACCTCAATATTATCGTGTAACCCAAACGCTTGCTGACGATAAGACTAAACATACAGGTAAACCAGCGGTAAAGAAAAATATAACAACGGTGTATAAATTTGGGGACAAAATTCCAGTATCTGAAAAATGTACACAAAGAATTTGCAACTAAAATATACAGGGTTTAGGGATATTAAGTAAGAATACGTTTAATGAATGTATAATTATGTTTTGTCAAATTTTCTGTTGGTCTGAATGTTAAAAGTAATTAGATTGAAGGTTAATCAATGATAGTTTGATTTGCCTCCCTTTTTAGAGTTTTTACTACTACTTAGAAGCTTTGAAAGCAAATGTATAACGTGTATGCACATCGTAACGAAAGACGTAGAGCACTGGCTAACTTTGTAACATTTAGTTACATGTGAAAGAAGTTAAAGTATATCCCTAGCCGAAGATACATATATTAGAAGGTTGCTGCCGCTTACCTCGAAATTCTGATCTACCAGGTAATCTGTTGAAGTGACAGCGCTCTTAGTATTACTAGTAATAATAAATCGTCCTAGTTGTTACCTGCAAAGTAGGAAATCATGTCGAATTTGTAGATATACTTTAGCCTGCAATATTTCTTACTCCTAAATCTACATTTTGGTTTTCTCCAAAATATTTCATTATGTGCGGTTATTTAGGTTAATGATTGGGTAGTAACTTCCCTCTCAAAACACTAACTCCGTTTCTTTCAATCCTATTCTAACGGCACCTATCAGTAATCCCACCTTGCATACATACTTAATGTGTAAATGTTGGGAATCCATCACTGTGGCTGAAGGAGCTTGGAAAGCTGGAGCAGCACTCCTTCCCTGGGAAGGGAATGAAACAGGTTGCTGTTCAATTGCATAACTAAGCCGTCCTATTTGTTAACTGTAAATTAGGAGATCATGTCTCAGCAATGTTGCTTTTAAATGGACATTCTGGATTTATAGAAAATATTTAACCCAACGTTACGATACGAATTTTTATTAGAGAGTTTACGTAAACAACCGTAGCTTTGTAAGCCACCTTTATTATTAAGCGGTTTTACTCTTTTAATTAGCAGTATGATAAGAGGTTTTAATCAAGATAATCTGACACAGGCGAGGTTTCTGGAGGTTGTTATGCGATTATCTGCCTGTAGGTTTTACTGGATTCCCAGCTCGGTCGTGTGTATGTTTGGTGTTTTTACTGTAGGAAAGGATTAATCGACCAAACGGGCATGCGCTCCTTTGGTTATTTACGAGGAAGCTAGACTGAAAAGACGTATGCCTTCTAAACAGGTAGGAAAATACCGACACAAGCATACGCCTTGGGAGTATTCCCCGAGAAAATCTCAGAACTTTTCAGGCATACGCCCAGAAGTAAAGAGGAGAATTTTGTATCATAGGATATGTCTGTTTACGCTGGGCATACGCCCGAGTAGGTGTTAGTGTGCAGGTATTGCGCTGTTTTGCAGACGGGATCGATTAATAATCTGCCAAGGCAGAAAATAAATCTTTATATCAAAACTGGTCAGGTAAATATGATATGAAAATTTATATCTTACCCTGAAATAGGTCGGCTGGTAGAAATAAACGGCTTCTGATTCTGACCTAGTCGGAATAGAAATCAAGAACGAAGGCAGTAGGACTTCGACAGAGAAATAAATAAGATAGATGAAGACTTCAGCGCCGAAGGCAATAAGATAATTAATATCGTTTTTTTTTGTTAGTATGCTCATGCTTATGGTTAATACTTACTTATTTTAGCTTATTTAGATTCTTGTTCGTAGACTGGTCAGCAGTTCTTCTCCTCTTCAACCCTGGTCATTCTTTCTTGCTGGTGTTGCATTGTTTAGTGCAATTGTATGGTTTACAATCATTAGTTGTGTTTACTTTTGGGGTCAAAAAAAAAGTTGATTTTATTTGAATATATTTATTTTAATCGGTTTAAGTGTGCGTATTGTTTAGCTGGGTATAGCGTGCTGGCTGTGATTAATCCATATCGTTTGCCGCTATCTTGGGAGGTCGTCGTCGAATAGACGGTGTGCTGCGGAGGGCATATGGAGTATTGTCTAGGGATTTTTCTCCTAGAGAGGGCGGGTGGGGTTGTCAAGGAGTTGAGTTATAATCGCGGGGGGTGGGGGTGTTTGAAATTCAGTTTCGCCTTTTCCGTGGGAATTGAGGAAATCGGTAGTTGTAGGGGTGGCGAGGATCTGTCTGGTTGGGAAATAATTATTGGATTACATCGAAGCATTTTTAATACAAAACCAACGGATAACTAAATAATTAATTTACGGATATCTGGTAAGAATTTGCTATCTTTACAGCTTTAAATAATAGTAATAGAGTTGTTATGGTCCATACAGAGCCTTCAGAACTATCAAAATTCAAATATTGTTTGTTTTAAGATATGTTTTTAACTTAGATGTTTCAGTTGGGATTTTAAGATTCTTGCGCATTTTGACGTACTGCGTATATTTAGTATTGTATTGTGCGTACAATGTATTTTTGATGTCGTATGAACGTGTGTTTCTAAGGGAGTATTTTGTTTAGTTCATTGGTGTGATTGACACTGCAATTCTCAATAAGGCGATAAATGTTATTTAAAAGGATAAAAAGCTTATGAGTTGAAAGGATTAGATATGAACAAAGATAGCGTCGATTCAGAAGCCCCTATAGAGGCAAGATTCGTATTTGAAGGAAGACGTATTATTTAGTGGGAGTATTTCTAAGAGGGCGAAACAAATATTTCAATTAGGATAGGGTGAATTTTGAATTTTCAACAAGTACTTAACGCAATTGATTATATTCAAAGGAAATTATACAAGGTTTATGCAGAAAATTCAGAGTTTTATGTACCGAGTTAGCGATTACCTTGTGGTCAGTGATCTTGCAAGAATAATATCTCAGCTCAAGATAAATTTTAAGGTAAGCTTATATCGTGGTGGCGCTTAGAAGACATTTATCCTCGCTTTTGAGCCTTCTTCAAGAATAAATGTAAGTTGTTTATAGTTCGCCCATCTCCATTGTAGTTAGTCGGCTCCCTCCTTATTTCACAATCACTACACGACGATAACGCGGTTTGATTGTGTAACATATTATGGCGACTGGACGTGGAATTTTTGTGTTTTTTTTTAGTATTTGTGTAGTTACTAGCAAGTTTTGTATAGAGTTCGCCGCATTTTGCGCACAAACGTGGAGCCTTGCTTTGTCTTTTTTAACTATAATTTGAAGTTGTTAGTTAGCTTATGTTAAAGCGTATAACTGTTTGAATATTTGGGTCTGAGACTCGAACACATATTTGATTATTTAATCTTATAGTGGATGTAGGATTTTGACTTTCAACCGAGTTTGACATTTTTCTGGAAGTATGATACTTAATATACCGTATGTGTGTGAATTTTAGTGACACCGATTTTGGATTTTTAATTTTTCGAATTTTTTATGACACGTTGATGTGGTGATGTTCAGTTGAGTTTTGTAGAATTCTTGGAATACGATTTTATCGCGGTTATTATGACCTTGCTAGTTATCATTTGGGATTTGTGGGGCATTTACATAATTTAGCTGAATGATGCCGTTTATTCTTAACATGAGGTTTGAAAGTGTTGCGTTGACTTTGATCCGTGTTATGTCGCATATTATTTCAAATTACTGTGTGCTCTTGCACAAATATCCAGTATGGTAGCGCTTAAGTCTACCTCAGTAACGTTATCGTGCATTTCTGGCGGGTACATTTTTCCTGTTTGTTGTGCTGTGTATACTTACCGAACTGTGACTTTATGGATTTTTGTATGTATTTACGTAATTTTAACTTTTGCCGCCTGCCTCAGCTTGATTGGACTAGTGACTCAGCATTTAGCTATGTTAGATTAGTTAAGTATTTAGAATTAGTGTGCCGTTTTTGTGTGTTCTAGGCACACGTCAGAGCTGTGTTGGGATGGTCTAAGAATTTTCATACAGCAGAGATCAACCGATTACCGTAAGAGGAGACTAATGAAATGAGCATCAATGCTGTGTAGGGATGGCCTAGAATTTTTCTACAGCAGATGCCACTATTTGTCGTAGGAGTTGACTAATAAAGTAGTTGTAGAGAGTTTGGTTGGGTTTCAAGTGCACCAATCAAATGCGTTTTGACAAATTTATTTTGCATCGAGAAAGTACATTACAACGCACCCCCAGCTTATTCAGATGGACAAAAGTTGGTGAAAGTATATATCGCTATAATAAATTTTTGGTACATAGAAGAAATTTGTTTTGTGAATAAATTAATATTTGTGTAGATAAAGTCAGGTGAAGCAGTTACTAAATCACCTCGTCATGGCTAAAATATTTTCTCCATTAAATTCGTGCATATAAATTAGGAGAGTCGGATAGTTGACGACAGAAGATTTGCCGAGTCCTGCAGAAAGAGATTGGCGAGTTATTGGTATCCTCCGATTAAGTAACGAAGGGTCAATTGTACTAGAATTGCCTTTACCACTGTGAGATAGAAATAAAGAAGTTACTAAAAAATTTCGAGCCAGTCAAGTAAATCACTTTTCTGTTTATTTTTAGTGATTTTAATGAAGTTGCTTTTCTGTATTTGTTGAGGCGGATAAATACGCTTTCTCTTGTGTAGTGTTGCATAGAAAGCCCTTAAGGTGCTTAAGATAATTTTACTGGAGTGTATTCAACAGTTTATAGTAATATTACATATTGTGTGTTGTTTTTTAATTCTTATCTTTGTATACCAATATTCAGATCCCGAAAATTTGTCAAGTTTATGTCAGTATTATACCGATAGTGGTAATTAAATTTAGCAGATTTTTGTGATTTGATAACACTGTACCGATACTCCGTTTGTTTAATTTTTCTGTATTAGAATAATATATAGATAGTGTTTACGAACTTTTCGAACTTTCGTTATTGTATGTGTGATTACATGTGATTTGTGCCCTTTCTCAAAACGCTATCATCATTTTCGAATCACATAAATTTAGAAGATAAAGTGTTTGGTTCGTTCATGCTACTGACCCGTTTATTATTCTTTTTATGGCAATTTTTTATTTACATGAACTTACAGCGGCAACGTTCATGTATTTTATTTATGACTTAGATGAAAGCTTTTTACGTAATGATTTGTGAGAGATTATTTGCTATTTGTTTTTGTTTTTTTTTTAATTTTTAGGATATAAAATTTCACTGAGAAGATTTAACGTAAAGTAAAAATACAGTAAATAAGGCTGATGGCCGATCGGCTGGTCTACTAGCACGTCATTTTATTTTGATGACGTACAAATATTTTGAAGCTTCACAGGCAACGCCGGACCAAGGATTTTATTTTACCGATTCCGTAAGGTAGGCAATTTTTTGTTTGTTTTGAACACTGCTGTTGAATGCTCGCATTTAGGTGTTTAAACCCCGATATTGTATATTATAAACAAGCTGGTGCTCCTTCAATTTATGACCTTCCTCTATTGTGCCTTATGTTTTACGAGCTGTCCTATTTGCAAAATTAATAACGCGTTTACCCCTTTCACCACTGAGCTAACGACACCCCAGTTTTATCTGTTACCTCAGATTCCACTGCCATTTTCATTAAATTCATTAAATATCAAGTAAGGCAATTTGCTCACTATGCTGCAAATAATACACGTCCAGATGTAACTAAATCACAACTTTACGTAAGTACAGCACACGCACTAAGAAGCATGCAGGTAGAATTAGTTTTGGGTTGTAATATGGCCTGCAGGTACAGTACTTGCTACTCATACAGATACCACCGTCAAAACACATCCTGAGGTAAAACGACTGGTAGTCTTTGGATAAATGTAGATGAACTCGAAAAGGCAAAGGAGGGATAACCTATATTATTATTTTGGATACCTCCGTTAACGTCACGGGTGACGCAAGGTACAATCACTTGGGTGATGGTAGGTCTAATGTATCAATAGCTGGTTTAACCCTAATTCGTATACCCGTTTTTCCTAACGTACACGGAAATTTTGGACATGTTAAATTAATGCTAATTGTGTTGCGTTTTACGAAATACAATCTTCTTGTACAAACAGCATAAGGGGCGTAACTATTTTTTACAATTTTTCTGCACTGTCTGAGTACAATCTAGATCTGTTCTGCCATTTCTATTGTGTACAAACGCCTTTTCTCGTATTTGTTTATATCCGTGCTTAGATATAAATTACACCTAACAACGTGAGACGCAACAAAAGTTACGTCTAACATATGTACGTTTACAAAGATATCCATGTACCATTTAGACCAGTAATGCAACTGCTCGTTTTGTTTTTCTGTGATTGAGTACTATCAATGGTATAAGATTATTCTCCATGCCATTTCGTTCCTACAGTAAATAGGTAATAATACGATCACACTTCTGTTAGGTTTTGGCACTTATGATACCAATATTTCTTCTATAATGCAAAAAGTAGAAAAACATTCTACTTTGTCTTTGTAAGGCTGGAATTCTGAAAGATGAAACTTTCAATTTGTCTTCTGTGCCGACAACTGTAAGGTTATTAAATCGCACGGTATGTGCTATATTCGTGTCCGTTAATTAAATGCCACATTTCTGTTAATGTGGTTGGTTTACTGTTTCTGCTACTACATACTCTAAACCCATGGTACCTTAACAATGTTCTCTATCCAGTTATAGAGTGACTTTCAGGTGGTAATACGTTTGCGATGCATCGTATTTTGATACCGTACGTACTGGATTTGGATATCATATATTGTTTGAGTGAACTTCTTCCTCAGTATGGAACCAACTGCTCGTCTGTGGTGACATATAAACTTATTCGATCGCGTCCCATGAATCAGCTAGTCGGTATTTTCTCTTTTACGAACCTTGCCTTATTGTCAAAAGGCAAAAGTGCATTGCGCCGAACATTTTTTGGTCGTACACTAAATTCCACAAAGCTCAGTAATTAGCATAATGTTATTTGAGATGAAGTGTTCATTTCGATTCTATCATAAGAATTCGATGATCTATTCCTAAACCTTTTGCGTAACTGACAATTTCATCTCATAATATTTGCATTCATACGTGGAATGCACCAAGCAGCTCTTCTACGAGTTTTCCATGGCGCATGGAATTCGTTACAATACGGGTAGTGAAATAAATGGGCGCCACCTTGTACTGGATCGATACGCAAAAATAGTGGTAGATCACTGGTTCTTAGGTTGGTTCTGGGTATTTTTAACTAATGTCTGAACATTATTTTCTGTGGTAACAATGAATTAAAATTTGATCCCTTTCTAGTTTTCCTAATTTTCAGCTCAGATTTGAAGAAAACCTTGGGATGACAAGGACTGTTATTATACGTTAGTATAGAAAAAACTTTATTGTGTTTACTATTTAATCATTTTTAAAGAATTTCTATTTGCGCCTATACCCGCCTTACATTAACTTTTATAGTCCGAAATTTTAAAGCAGTTTACGTCATCGAGGTATTAAGTAATTTATGTACGTCTGGATCCTCTAGATCCACCTACTCCAGATAAGGTTTGCTAACCGCTAGAATGCAATAGTAGTAATACAGGTTGCGATAACCTCCCGTGGTAAGAAGAAAATATTCGATAAAGTTTGATGTGAATGCGTTTGAACTTTAGTTACTAATACTGGATGTTCAAGGATGGTAGAGATTGTGACAATGCAGGGTGGTTTGTATTAGGTTTGGTGTCAGACTTAGTTTAACGAAGGAAAGAGAAGTAAAAGATATGGAAGGGGTGGTATAGGTATATCAGCGAGACGGTACGTGAAAGTTGAGGGCATTAATGTAGTAAGGGTTACAGGTTTCTGCCCTGCAGAAGGAGAAACATTGAATTGGTAAGTTATGTAAAGTGACAGACGCTGTCACAAACGCATTGTGTCATGCTTGACCTGTGGTATTTCGTAAGTTCCTTAGGATTTGTGGGAAGAAATTTATAGTTTAACTTTCATAATACCAGCCGGGGTTCATTTGCACCCCAACGTTCAACTTTTTCATTCAATTTAATAAAAAAAGATATGATATTTTTATGTTTTCGGTAGCTTTATTTTAACTAAAAATTAGTTTTTATCTGCATTTCGATTTTGATTCTGCAATATAATTAAAGTTTACAGACCTAGAATGCGATATTCCAATACCCACAAAAATTATTATTCTGGGAAATCCCCACTTTCTTCCGAATGCAGTGTTTACTATGCAATGTAAATGTTTGCAGTTGTGTTGTTGAGTTAGCGCTGACATTATCGTCTCTGTTGTAGCTAAAATGTACAAAATACGTGATCTAAAAAATTTTGCTGAAGCCGATATGGTTTCGCTTCTAGAGCATGATGATTTGAACACTAATAATGTTGGGATAAATTGGGCGGATTCTGATGATAATGAAGATATAATCAGAACAAAATGAAATACCGGATGAAAATTTTCAAGAAGAACATGATACAATTTCTCAAAATGTTAAATGTAGTAATGAAGGAATAAATGTGCTAGAAACGCAGTCATGTGATAGCCCAGTTTATGTTTAAAAAAATGGGATGAAGTGGTCAAAAATTCCTCGTAATTTACGAGTACGAAGATCTAAAGCAAATATACAAAACATTCCTATTGGTGCTACACAATACAGCGCACAGTTTTCTACCATAAAAGATGTTTTTGCCTACTCATTTCACAAGATATTATTGATGTTATTGTGTCAGAAACTAATAGAAAAGCTGAAGATGCTTATAGTAAATGGAATATTGCCAATCTGGACAAGACAAAGGTTTATAGACCGACAAGTGTCGTCGAAATTGAAGCATATATTGGTTTGCTTTTATCACTAGGAGCTCTTCAAGGTTCAAAAGAGCCAATCAGCATGTTGTGGAGTAGTGACCCCGCTTATTGTAGACCATTTTTTCCGGCTGTTATGTCTATAAATAGAGATGTAGAATTAATTTGTTTTCTACGGTTTGATAATTTTGAAACTCGGCTAGAACGAAGAGCCAATGACAAGTTGGCACCAGTTCGAGATGTATTTGAGAAACTGGTTTAAATTGTAAAAAAACATTTAATCCAGGACCTCATCTATGCGATGATGAACAATTGGTGCCTTACCGTGGTAAAGCCCCGTTCCGAGTCTACATGAAAGCTAAACCGGAGAGGTACAGAATAAAAATTTGGTCCCTTGCCGATTGCACTACAGCCTACACCATAAATATGCAAGTTTTCTTAGGTGAGTAGATACTACTTTTGGCAGGTATATTTTTATCTAATGTGATTTATTTTTCTTCATAGGAAAACAAGGCCATCAACCTGAAAAAATCAAGGAGGAAGAGTAGTTTTAGATTTGACCAGACATCTACCAGATGGTTATGGTATCACGACTGATACCTTTTTCACCTCCTTACAACTCGCGGATAAACTTTGGGACCAAATTTTGACGTTATGTGGTACTCTTAGAAAGAACAAGCCTTTTATACCAAAATAACTTTTACCAGTGCGTTACAAACCTCTTTATTCTAGTATGTTTGCCCTTCAAAAAAACCGAACACTGGTGTCCTATGTTCTTAACAAAAATAGAGCCGTACTATTGCTTTCATCAAAACATACAGACGACAAAGTTAGTGACGAAAATACATATTATAAACCAGATATAATCCTGAATTATAACAAAATTAAAGGTGCTGTGGTCACAACGGATAAGTTATGTAAGCAATATTCCACACAAAGAAAAAGTAATATATGGCCTATGGCTATATTCCATTACATACTAGGCTGTTTAAGTTACAAGTTTATTAATTCTAGTTCGTTACACTAGATTTATCGTATACCAAACTTAGTGTCAGTTTAATGGAAGAAGCACAGGTATAAGGTGTGGATGAGGTAGTATGTCAGCGAGATGGTTGAGAAGCTTGATATAGTAGGGGTTATAGGTCCTGCAGTTCCTGCGATCGGTTGTTCAATTGCTAAGCTAGTTAAGGTGATAAACGCGGTTACAGATGGAGTTTGTCAAGCTTGACCTGGGGTGTTGTAAGTTTCTTAGGATTATAGGGAAGATATATTTTATTTAAGTGAAAAGTTTATAAAAATGAAAAGCATACGTATATTTAACTTACTGAAATATGTTAGCGAGACTGTACGGAAGGTTGAGGAGGTTTATGTAGTAGGTATTAAAGACACTACAGTTCCTGCCTTGTAGAACGGGAAAAGTTGTTGGGATGGTAAGTTATGCAAAATGACAAAGGCCGTCATGCTTGACCTTGGGCATTAGTATGTTTGCTAGGATTTTAGGGAAGGAATTTATTGTTTAAGGGAAGAGATTATAGAGCGTGTCCCGGGAACTGGCGCATATCCGAAGGCAAGGGTTAAAGGGCAACAATTGGAGATTTTTTGTCTTACAATTTTCTGTTTGCTTCGTTTGAGCGCTGCAGTGTGGTAAGTGTTCTATTGCGAAATCAGTTTTTTTTAGGTTTTTACAGAAACGGTACGTGATAGATGAAAACTGACACTTTAACTACTAATACTATGAGTGGCAAATTCAGTGGTGTCAATTTGTTTTTTGAAATTCTAACACAATAGAGAATTGAAGATGGAGAAGGGAATTGTTTTCCGAATTCAGTGGAATTTTGGGGAATGGAGTTTATGTTACAGTTAAACAAGAAATAAAAAAAAGGAATAAAAATTGTTTAACTTCAAGAAGGACTGCAAGTCTTGTGGCGCCCAAAAAATTGGTCTCACCTAGGTGAAATTTTGTAGATAATAAATACCAATTATTTTTAGCAATAATACCAATTTCAGCTTAAAATAATTAAAACGGTAGAAATGGTAGAATTTTAATGTGTAATTCGGTAAAAAAAATTAATTGAGTCGTTTGTTTTTTGATGACTGTGGACCTGTAGCAAATGAACATGGTTTTTTTTGGACAACTTTTGTATTTTCGGTGCAATTTCCAGTAGCCGAATATAATATTGTAAGGAACGAAACTATCAATGTTTATGTGTGTAATACCCTTGACTAACAAAATTCGTCAGAAGTCACCACAAGTGCCCGCCTCCTTGAGCAAGGAAAACTCGACAACTTCTTGCCACTGGGTTTGTTGCGACTATGATAACTATTTATCTTGGATCCCCCACTGCAGCTACTCTCCTGACAACCAGGTCTTGCTCCCTTGCAATGTCAGTCCCGTCATAGACCAAACTCTTTAAGTGGTATCAGGTCAGGAGAACGTGGTGATCATTGGAGTGGTCCACCTCTCTCAATCCACTTGAAAAAATTGAAATGTATCACATTATTAGTTGTCAATTCGTTTCCAAAAACGGGTTAGAACTAAATCTTTTTGAGACAACGAAAGGTTTCCTACCGATTTGGGAAAATAGGTTCTGACAGGCCAACAAAGTGTGACGGCGCTCCATCGTGTTGGAACCAAAAGCGGCCCCGCAGAGCCAAAGGCAAATCATCTCAATACTCTGGAAGATGATGCTGCAGGAATGCCAAATACGTTACACATTCAGCCCATTCAGGTATTTGTGGACTAGATCAGCCCATAAGTTTACCGAAAAGTGCTTTGAGTGCCGTGATGGATCTATAATTGGGGATTTTCAGCCCATTCGTGCTGATTTCTAAAGTACACAAATAAATCTCTGTGAAATGTGGTTTCAACCGTCCACAGGATTCTTTGCTGATTCTTTGACTCTACGCCGTCGAACCCTCATGAAGTTATTAAACATGACTTGGTGAGCTGGATCTTCGGCATGCAGGAGTTGACTGTTTTGTAAATGATAAGGGTACAACAATTGCTGTTTTAAAACGTTCGAAACGATTGTTTTATTACAGTTTACTGCTTTGGCAACGAGGAAGCTCGTATTCGAGTTATCTTAGTACGGCTTCCGTGAAAGCTAAAAACGTGCTTCTGGCCTTATCCTTCTGCTCTTCTGGCATCACCGTCCGAGTTCGAAGAAGACGTTGATGGACTTCACTCAAAACCCTTCCACTAGGGTGCCACTTTTTAATTTTTGGGAATTCTGACCATGATTTAGTGCGCTCTAGCGGCGAAACGGTTGGCGGTAGAAAGAATTATTCTATATGAAACTTGTAGAAAATTTTGTCTACTTTAATTTTGCAAAGTATGGTGTCGAAAAAATGTATAATTACCGAGATTTAGCCCAAGAACCTAAAAAAATTACCAAGTTTTGAAGCTTTTGAAAAAAACAAGTTCCGACCATAATATCTCCCAGAAAACATCATATTCGTGTTTAGCGACCTAACAAACATAAAGAATAAATCTTATTGTGACTGTGCCTAAACTTTCCGCTAACTGACCTTTTTTTTCCTAAATTGACTAGCATGTAAGTATTTTTATAATGAAGTCTAGCAATACAGTACCAGTGCCTACCTTTCCTACCTAATTACATACAATCTGGCAGATTGTCAACAATTTCCATTCGCCGACCTATAAACAAAATGTATGTCTACTAGGCCGGAGTGAAAAAAATTTTTTTTCCTAATCGAATAGTACTATGTGCCAAAAGTTGTACCCTTATTATTATAACATCAATGATTTTTTTCAAAATTTTTAGAACTCATCTTCTTTCCCCGCAATACGTCTGAAAATGGTGAATAATACATTTTTCTCTAGTTGCCTTCTTTCCCCGCACAGGATCTGATAATTGACCAAAAAACAACGGCAAAGCTGTTTCTGAGATTTCTATAAAATTCAGTGAATATTATAGTAGTATTAATCACTATTAGACTAATTAAAATTAGTGTATACGTGTGTTTACGAACGTAGTAAAACATAAATTAATTAACTTAATGTTAAACTTGAAATTTATCTATCCGACCACATCGCCCCCATCGGGCAGAAACATTGCAAATCTGACTTCTCAGATAAATCAACTTGCAACCAGCAACAAACGTAATGAAGGAGTAGTCTTACAGTAAAGTGTGTACCGAACGGTCGATATGAACTCAGTTCATTGAACTGTTATTCTTATTAGTTTTTGCCGGTTTTATGTGTCTAAGTGCAAACAACAGTTAAGTTATTACCAATTGGTACTTCTAGTTGGACTATTCTTAATCGTCTTTTGTTTTATTTTCAATTTGTTTTAATTTAAAAAATGTCTGTGACACGAAATAAAACTTACTGTCCTATTTTCGGTAATCCAGTTGAATTAAGAAATAACTCCGGAATGTTGGCTACAAAAGAAGAGGTTCTAAAATACTACAATCATATTAGACAAAGGAAGCAAGGTGAGGGTCAACATAAACCACAAACAGGTGAAATTTATAGGGAAATTGCTGCCACAATAGAAGCAATATGGAAGCGGAGCATCTATTCCCGTTGTGCATTCGGTGACAATAAGAAACCAAATTGAAAGAGAACACAAAAAGCTTAATGACATTCTAAAGTATTATAGTAAGACGCGTAAAGATACACCAAGTGTTAAAAATAAAGTTGCAAAATTTAGAGAAAACGCAAGCCAATTATTTGATATCGCGGCTTGTAAGTGCAAAGTTTTCGAAGAATGTGTATGTGAAAAGTCAAAAAAAATCCCTACAATTCAAAGGTCTTTTCTCACTGATCAACGATCTATGAGAGAAATGTCAATAGGAACTGTTGACCGCATAATGACTAAGAAATTTTTGAAAAGAAATGCAAGAGAATGCAAACAAAAAGAAAATACATGCACAAATGAACTAAAAAAGAGTAGATCTTCAACATGTGAATTTTATGAGTTATCCGACGATATGCAGTCCGAAAGCAATGTAGCAAAGCAGGAAGACGAAGAAATTGAGCAAATACAAATGCTGCCATCAACATATTCTGAAAAACCTTCAGATAAAAATACAAAAACACCTCAAACAAGAATAAAATTAGCAACTTTTGCCAGAACTTGCGACAGATATGGCCTTGCGGATAGACCGGCAGCCGCACTTGCCTCAGCGTTACTGCATGATCTAAACAAAGAAACTTCAGAAGATGTTGCTCTAATTGTTGATAGAAGTAAAGTGCGCCGTGAACGAAAAAAATTGCATCTTCATTTACAAGAGACAGATTCGGCGAGAGAAGAAAGTCCCCTAGCGCTTTATTTCGATGGGAGAAAGGATAAAATTATGACAATAGTTCGGCCTGAAAATTTTAGTGCAAGACAGAGTGTTACTACAGAAGAACACATTTCTATAATAAGTGAACCTGGCTCCAAATACGTAGGTCATGCTGCATCAAAATCTGGTGCTGCCAATAGTATTAAAGACGCTATTTGTGACGTTTTAAAAGAAAATCGCATTGACACAACGAAGTTATTGGCAATTGGCTGTGATGGTACAGTTGTTAATACTGGTAACTTAAATGGGGTTATCTGTCGTCTGGAAAGTGAATTTGAAAAATATTTACATTAGATAATATGTCAGCTTCACTTTAACGAACTGCCACTGCGCCATATTATCGAAAAGATAGATGGGGTTACATCCGGACCTCGTGACTTTTCTGGACCTATAGGGAAGCAATTGATACATTGTGAAAAGTTGCCTGTGACGAAATATCAACCAATTCAATGTACACTACCAGTAATCGACAAGACACTCCTTAGTAGCGACCAACAGTACCTTAAAGATATATTCGAAGTTGTAAGTACTGGAAACTATTCACCAAGCCTTGCTGCACGAAGCCCTGGAAAATTGTCGCACGCATGATGTTTTTTGATTTACCGTGCCACACACAAGCTGTAAAGAGGTGTATAAAAGTTATTACTGAGGTGGCATTAGATGCATGTAGTGAAGTTTCAAGAGATGGGTTAATAAGAAAAAAGCTTTTGGACAGAAACATAATGCCTGTTTTTGAAACAAAATGTAACTACAAAGCTGAATGAGTTTATAAATCAACACTGCATTAAAAATTCTCAAAAAATCTCATACATGTTTTACTAACCTGGTATTCCACCAATATCAATATTTTTAAACTTCAAGGTCATTGCGGGAAATAAAGACAGCTTTCAAATATTTTGAAAAAAATTCCAAATTATCTTCTTATCCTAATACAACTTTTCACACATAGTGCCACCTTAAAAATGAAAATTAAAAATTTTTTATTTTCAAGGTCATTGCGGGAAATGAAGATAAACCATCAAAAATTTTGAAAAAAATTCTAAATTATCTTCTAATCCTAATACAACTTTTTACACATAGTGCTAAGCGATATCGAAACTTTTTGAAAATTCTTAAGGTTTTCGCTCCGGCCTAATGTCTACGTACTCCTCTTTAGAATAATTCATATCAACATATTTTTGTGATTAAATCAATATTAACCACCTGAAAATCTTGAGAAATTATGATTAGTGCCATTTGAAGCAAATTATTCAACAAACCATACGACTCGATTAATTTCTGCCACAGGAAATTGCACCGAAAAGGCAAAAGTTGTCCCAAAAAAAATGATGTTCATTTGCTATCGGTCCATAAAGTCATCAAAAAACAAACGACTCGATTAATTTTTTTACCGAATTAAAGATTAAAATTCTGCCATTTCTACAGCTTTAATTAATTAAGCTGAAATTTGGTATTACAGCTAACAATAATTAGAATTAATTACCCACAAATTTTCAGTTAAATGCGACCAATTGTTTGGTCGTCACAAGACATGCAGTTTATCTTCATGTTTAAAAATTTTAATTCTTTATTTTTTTTAACTGTAACAAACTTCATTCCCCAAAATGTTACTGAATTCGGGAAAAAAATTTCCTCTGCCATCTTGAATTCCCCATTGTGTTAGAATTTCGAAAAAAAAATTTACACCACTGAATTGGCCACCCATGATATTAATAATAAAAGTGTCATTAGTTTCCAGCTACCACGCACCGTTGCTGTAAAAACCTAAAAAAAAACTGATTTCGCAAAAGAACCTTTACCACACTTCCAAACCCTAGTAGCGTATGTTGGATAAGTGACTCATACTGAGTACCTAAAATTTTACAAACAGTTGAAGGTTTTTACCTGAATAATATAAAATAATTATTTTGGACATTTCTGTACATTCTGAAATGAAAAATATTTAATATGTGTTACTTATTTGACTAGAATTATAACACCGAATGCAATGCTGCGATGATCAAAATTTTGCTAATTCCAGAACTCAAATAATCAATGTAGAAATAGTGCTCTCACTGTGAAAGAACTTGAAGATATCGTTGAAAACTTGGATTTAGACGCCGATGGTGACGTGATAGACGTAGTTTATATTCCCCAGATGTTAATTCTCTAACTGATGAGGAACTTTTGGATGACGACCAAACTAGTGACAAGAATGGTTTGCGAGGAATAACTGGAACTTACGAAATTGTTGAAAAAGAGGTAGATCGTCTCGAGATCCTACGGGATGATAAGGAAGATGAAGAAGCCGCTGAAAAGGAAAATACAAGTACTACAGCACCAAAAAAAAAGTAAAAGTAAATAAATCCAAAACTAGTCTCATCGAAAAGCAAAATGTAGTTACATGGTGTAAGACACCTATCAGGATTACGACTCTGTTCCGCAGTCACATGAACATGATTGGATAAAGCGATATGTGAAGAATTGCATGGAAAAAGGTCTCTTGAAGTGTTCAAACTTTTTTTTTGATGATAATGTGATGGAAGAAATTATTCGGTATTCCAATATGTACGCAGCGAGCAATAATAGACCTCAGTTTCAGCTTACCTTGGAAGATTTGGAAAATTTTTAGGCATTTTACTTCTAAGCGGATATCATTCTCTTCCGCAAACTAGTATAATGTACTGGTTAACATATGATCATAAGCGTGTCGGTATTGTAAAAAAAAGTATGTCAAGAAACCGTTTCCTACATCTTGCAGATGATAATAATCTTGACAAAGATGATAAGTTTGCAAAACTCACACCCATATTTAGTCTAGCAAATCAAAATTACATGCAATTTGTAGTTTTCAAGCATCGTTTATCCATAGAGGAGCAGATGGTCCCCTATTTTAGCAAACACCCTGCAAAGGTGTTCATAAAAACAAACCAGTCACATTTGGATTCAAATTATGGTGCTTGACATCAAGTGACGGGTATCTGTTCAAATTTATACCACATGGGGACAAAACTCTTCAGCAGCGACAACCTGAACTTGGACTTGGTGCAAACATTTTGATTGAATTATTGAATATTGTGTCGCAACCACGTGCCCACAACGTATTTTTCGACAATTTTTCACGTCACTTGTTTCTGGAACATTTTAAGGGGTTGGAATTTTTTGCTACCGGCACTGAAAGGGAAAATCGTGTGGCTAAGTGTCCTCCAGAAACATCAAAATCCCTAAAAAGAACCAAGAGGTTCGGTTGATTCTCTATGTGATCATTTAAACGAAATTATCTTGGTTCGTTGGAACAACAATTCAGTCGTTACTGTTATGTCCAATTGTGAATCTGTTCAAACGATTGTACAAGTCAAACGTTACGACCGAAAGGAAAGAAAAGGAAATCAGGTAGATTAGTCACAATGGAATTGCAAACTACCGACTAAGAATTCGCGGTAAAAAATGGCGGTGACCAACGCATGGGAGTTCAATAGGCTAGTACATTGTGAAAAACCAAAATCCAAAATTGAATTTCGGTCTCAGTTGGTCAGAGAACTACTGTTGAAAAATAAATGCGAAAAATCAAATAGTTATCAAAGAGGCCGTACATCTGGAAGGCCAATGAACGAAATTCGATTTGACAATGTCGGGAACCTAGTAGGAAAACATCCACAAAATATTAGACATATTACAACATATTATCATTGCATAAAGTGTAATGTATTTCTGCATTCAAAATGTTTTTCCATCTACCATCAAAAATAACAACCCTAGGTTGTGTGACACTAATTTTTTTGTACTTTTTCAAGAAAAAATCCGTTTTTGTGTAGTATTAGTTATATTTGAATATCAATGTTTCATTAAAGAAAATGTTTGGCAAGTTCTGGTACTGGTATTTTTTTTTGTTAAAATGCTTATGCTTATAGTAAGTAATTACTTATTTTAGCTTATGTATATCTTATTGTAGACTGTTCAGGAGTCCTTCTCCTCTTTAGCCCTGGTCATTCCCTTGTTGTTGGTATTGCGCTGTTTTGTGTTATTGCATTGTGTCCAATCATGTGGTGTGGTAATTTTTGGCAATAAAAAAAGAGTGAGAAAAAAAGTGTTTAAATTTATTTCAATTTTAATTTTGAATAGTGTGTTGAGTGTGTTGTGTAGGGTTGGGTTTAAGTGTGCGTGTGGGTTAGTGTGGTGTGGTGTGCAGAGTGACTAACTAGATCGTTGGCCGGTGTCATTCTGGATCGTCATCGAATAACCGGGGGGATGCGGAGGGCATATGGGGTGTTATCGAGGGATTCTTCTATCTCCTCGGGGAGGTCGTCGAGGAGTAGTGTGAAAATTTCGGGAGGATGTTTGAATTTTCATTTGGGTTTTTTTCGACGGAATTTGGGAAAGCGGTAGTTGTAGGGAGTGGTAAGGATTTCTTTGGTTGAGATAGTGTTGCCGAAAATTCTTTTATAGGCGAAGCTTTCCTGGAGTTTTTGGATACGGCTTGTGATTGAGGGTATATTAGCGTGGTGTAGCGTGAGGTCATTAAGGTACCTGATGGGTAACCTGTGTATCCGTCTAAAAATTCGGCATTCACAGGAGGCGATTGAGGAAATGTGATTGGGCTTAATGTTTGCGTATATAGGAGCTCGGAATTCCATAACAGGGCGGATGTATGTTTTATATGTGTGTAGAAGTGTTTTGGGGCGACAACCTCTGATTCTACCCCGAAGGGCGCCCAGTAGGTTTGCGCGGTTTTTAATCCTGTTTAGTGTTCTTTTTACATCGGGGAGCCAATTGAGGGTTCTAGTGAAGAGGATTCCTAGGTAGGTGATTTCATCTTGGAGTGTGAGCCTTTCATGGTTAAGGGTGAGGGAGACGTTTCTGGAGGGAAGATTGGGGAACTCATCCTCTGCGTAAGGAGGATATTGGAAAATGATTGTTTGGGTTTTGGTGGGATTGACGGAGACTCCCCACTGGTTCGCCCAGTTAGAGAAGTTCCATAGGGTTTTGGATATGAGACGGGAGGCCGTTTCGCTGTTCCGATTAACCGCCCAGAAGGCGGTGTCATCCGCGAACTGCGCAACGACTACTCCGGGTTGGGTAACTTCGGGAATGTCGGATGCAAAGATGGTGTAAAAGATGGGGGCTAAGGCAGAACCTTGCGGAACGCCTGCTGTAGGTTGAAAAGGATCGGAGGTTTTCCCTACTTTGACCCGAACTGACCGATTGGTCAAGTACGAGAGAAGGAGTTTGCCGAAGGAGTCGGGTATGTTAAGGTTTCGGATCTTTTTCAGGAGACCGACTTACCAGACCCTGTCAAATGCTTGCTTAATGTCCATAAACACAGCTAGATTGCATTGCTTGTGATTGAATGCTCTGGTGTTCCCTGTGAGTAGCTTCAACAAGGGATCGTGACACGTTCGGTTAGGACGGAAGCCGAATTAGGTGTTGGGAAGGTAGTCGATGTATTCTAGGTGGTCCCTGAGTCGCCTGGCCAGAATCTGCTCAAAGCATTTTCCGAGGCAGCTCAGGAGGGTGATTGATCTGTAGGAGGAGGGCGACGTAAGATCAACGTGGGGTTTAGGTATCATGATGGTGGAGGCCGATTTCCAGTCCGTCGGGAAGTACGATGGGATAAGGGTAAATAGTGGAAAGTAAACGGTGGGCTGGGTCGGGTAGGTGGAGGAGAATTTTACGGTTTAGGCCGTCATGACGTGGGGCATAATTTTAACCTTTTTTGAAATATAAGCTGACTTGGTCAGGCGTGATAGGGGCGTAAAAAGGACTCTCGTTACTGAGTAGGGTTTCGGGAAAGTTAAGGGTACGGAAATCTTCGAGGCGACTCTCAAGGAGTGCCTTGAATTGGTTATCGAATTGGGGATCATCTGGCGATTGCAAAATGGATTGGAGGTCGCGACCATAGAAATCGGCCTGTCCTTGGTCGGAGGAGATTGGGTTGCCCTGAAGGTCGGTTAGGTGGGATTTGGGGTTTACCTTTCTTCTGTTCAGTCTATCAAACTGTTGCCAGAAGAGTTCACCATTTCTGTAATCAAGCTGCGAGGTGGCTTTGGTCCAGGAGTCTTCAGAGTATTTTCTGCCTTCTCGCCTGATTATGGCGTTAAGGCGATTGTACTGGTATTTAATGGGTTATGTTATATAACCTCTCTCGCCGTTTTTCTTCTTTTGACTGCTATTGACCTTATGCCTGACGTTTTATTGATTCCCCTTTATATTTTTCCAGGGATAGATAACAGGCGGTTCTACAGATGTACAGGGAGAAAACGAAGATAGGAATTCTTTGGCTTGTCCAACATTCGTACAAAAATAATGTACACAAAGTAAATAATCCGAAGAGGTGAAAGTATGGTAAATAAAATGAGTAAAAAACACACATGAGTAATTTTATATCAACGCAGCGTAGTGTTCCGTAACTTTAACAGAAAGAATCCAAACCTAATCATAACATAACAATTAAGTACGTTTAAAAAGAACGAAATTAATGATTATTATAACATGAAAGTAATCATATCTTCTAAATAAAATATAATCAATTATTTAATACGTAGGCATTAAAAAAAGTTATACTATAAAACAGAGAAGAACTTGGATTATTAATAAATATTTTGGAAATGTCCAGGAGCTATGTAATTTTTACAACACAGATTATATAAGGAACATAATGTATAAGTTTGCAGTAAAATCAATCAAAATCTTAATTCTGCACGAAGTTTGAAAACAATTATTAATACTGTTCAACGGAAACAAAAGGATACAAAAGTAGAGAACAATGAAAAAGGACCTATGCAAATAAATTTAAATATACATGCAAAATGCGACGCCTTTTTACATGAATATAAACTTTGCAACGAATAAGTTACAGGCTCGTAATTAGCGAAATTTAAATTAGTAATAGTTTCCGTTTCTTCACGCTAATATAATTTATGTATTAAAGACTAATTTACACAGTACTTAATTAATTTCCTTAGAAATCAGGAACTATTATCAATATTGTTAACTCTTAGACAAATTTCATAAGAATAATATACTGATTAAAGTAGATTAAATATATCTAAAGAAATGTGTAAGTTGCACATGAGTTATTAACACTGATTCAGTAACGTATAATTTTCCCAGGAAAGTTTTTTTTTTTATAATTTTTATTTTTATTGATGTACTAGAGAGAGAGTTAAATTTCACTTGTTATGCTCGAATTAGCATCATTTTCTCAATACAACAAAGTAAAATAACAAGGGAAAAACAAAATACTTCCCACTCTATTCAAATTATAACGACCATCATTTGCCAATTATAAATAAAACTCGGTTAAATATTTTGATCTATTTTATTCAAAAACGTGTTTGAAGTGACTGTAATTCGATCTAACAATGAAGTTAAATTTTTTGGTAATATTGTTAATTTATCTACTTTAACTTAATGTTAATAAGTTTGTTTTAGTTAGTGTTGTGCTTTGTATCTATTTTTTGGAGGTTTGGAATCACTGAAGAACAGTAAGTAATCAGTTTAATAGAATGTACAACTTTAAATTATTGTTTTAGCAAACATATCAAAATTTATGTACCTTACAAAGTCAAAACTATTAAACATACCCACACAATACATAAAACTGTGCATCATCATGGATATGATTCAGGTGGACATGGCAGCGGAAGTGACTGGGAATAATTAAAATTTATGGTTAAATTGCAACATTCTCTGGCCATTCTTCATTCCAAAGATGTTTTCTAATAATCTTATAACGTATATTTCAATTTTAATGTTAATTTTATTTAATTTTATACAATTTTTGTAATAAACATATCTGTAACAGTCAATTCTGCTTTTAATGCAGGTAAACCAATTCGAGACAACCAAGTAAAAGGTTATGTGTGTAATATCTGGTAAACATTATACACTTTTTAATTGCTTATTAAAAAACACTCATTAACACTGTTTACATTAGTGAACTACATAATCTCGAGTTTGGATCATTCACCTCAAAAAGCTCAAATAAACATTAAAAATAAATAGTATATTTAACAATATCTGGTGTTGAACACCAAACGACCTTCCAACCTTCAAAATGGAAATTAATAGAAATGAAATAATTTTAATAACATTTTTATACCCTGTAGGTATACAAGATCGCCAAGATCGGCTGTTATGTCTGGATGTCTGTGTATGTTTGCCTGTTTACGTGGATTTATGTTACAGTCCACGATAACTCCAGAAAAAAATCCCTATGTACTTAAAATT
Organism: Vesta saturnalis; assembly: GCA_036346205.1. Classification (NCBI taxonomy): domain Eukaryota; kingdom Metazoa; phylum Arthropoda; class Insecta; order Coleoptera; family Lampyridae; genus Vesta; species Vesta saturnalis. The sequence goes on from JARFJB010002035.1 coordinate 244,283, forward strand.
TTGTATTTAACCGTGTTTTCATTTGGCTTAGAGCCAATTCAAGTATCTCTAAAACAGCTGCATATTTCAAAAATATAAAAATACCAAGACATGGACCTTAAACATGTCGATTAATTATGTTCTGTGCAATTTTTTGATATGACGCGTAATTTAGCATATAAAATTCCTAAGGTAGAATTTAAGTGTTAGTTCAAATTTTTTCATTATCTGAATAACGATTAATTTTATAAGAAAACGTGTAGACGTATTTTTTAAAGAAAGTTTAATTTTACATAAATTTTTTTTATAAAGTTTTTTAATGTAAAACGAGATAAATGTAACAATTAAATAAATATGACTGAAAATGCTGAAGCTGTTATATCGATATTTTTATAGAAGCGAAAGGTTTAGTAATTTCTTTACGTTAACATGTATTGAAGTCTATTAATCTTTATCTCACATCAAGTTTTAAACGTCATTCTGACACACATTATCGTTTTTGTTTTTACAATTGTTACGTGCAAATTTTTACTTTGTGATTAACTTACCGTAACAGAGAAGATAGCCTTAGGGGCTGCCGGAATGCTCAGTGAGAGTAGAGAAATGGGATGGGTTCTACAGTGACGCAGGTGGTACCTAAAAGCTTAAAAGAGAAGGGAGGTCGCCAGCTAGAATGATTTACCCCCAGCCCTATTTAAAGGGAGAGAATTAGTCACTTTCCTAGCTAAGCAACGAAAATAAGGAAGGATCTGGGCAATAAAAGAAATGGTTACAAGATAGGATGTCCCAAAACACAAGTAATATATTATATGCAAATATCACATAAACATAGTATGTAGCTTTTAAATATATATAGATATATATTAAACTGTATCCCGAAGGTATGGTGTAATTCTTCAAATAAATATTTAAATTGTGTTACACACAAAACGTTAACCCAAAGCTTACACACTAAATATTTGTGCCCATAAATACACTATAGCAACCCACCCAGAATTATAGATTTCAATTTAGATAATAATACCAAATAAATGTAATTTAAAAAAAAGAACTAAATGAAAAGGATCTTCAAAGCTAGGTTATGATAAAGCATAGATATTAACATTTAAACAGCCAAAGTAGGTGGAATTTATGGATTCCTAACACATTAAAAATATTATTATAGTATACATACTAACTTTTATGCAAAGTAGTCAATAGCACATTGCTATAAAAAATAGGCAATTTACAATTAAAACAGTAATAACACTTGACAACCGCAAAGCCGAATGCGTTCAGTTGTACAGTTTTGCCCTTTCTACAGTTTAAATGCATGAAATATAAATCGGCATTGTAGCCATTGACCCCAACACACAATAAACTAATTAATGTACATGTGAATAGTTAGAGTAGTACACAATTAACTGTTTATCAATTTAATCAACATATGTCTGTACAATCTTACACAGTGCAACAATTTAAGCGTAAAGCTTAATTAATACAGACAGGTGTAATCGGTAACTTAGCTTTAAAATGAATAAAGGAAAACTAACAACAGTTAATCTAATTAGTTACACCTTACCTTACGATTTATGATACACAACTAAAGTGTCCTTATAGAAATCCTGGCGAGGCTATGTATAACCCCTTTAGTTAATAAATTTATTCATCTTTTTTTAGTTCATTACTAAACCCTAGATATGTTGATGGTTAAAATTAAAAACGTGGTGAAAGGAGAAAAGGGCATACCAGACAGCTCACCTGTAGCATGTAGTCCCTATTAATCCGACAGAATCGTATGTACTAAACGGTTACAGAATGTCAGTACATATTTAGAGAAATAATTTTTAAACCGATATAACTCGATGGGCTAAATAAGTCCTTTTTCTTTAGAAAAATACAAAGATGTCTGCTTCGCCAACAACCAAAAGGAACTGAAAGTACAAAATCACTTATTACCCGGATCTCAATCCGCAGTGCCTCCAAAACATAAGGTTGCTATGAGTGACCACCAATATTTTAACTATTTCTTCCAGAACTTTATTTACTTGAGAAAAGTAGTTTTCAAGAAACTACAGAGAGACGAAATTATAGAAACGCAGCTACTTTTAGAAAAATAGTATAATCAAGAAAGTACTAGCAAAACAATGATAATCCAGAGATTTTAACAGGTAGAAAAATTGACTAAACCGTGCAGCATAGGTAACGAATGTAATATCCCCCCTAGCAACATGGAAACCTCGGTAGAGGGAACCAAAAATGTAGGAGGAAGGAGGAAAGAAGAGAGAAAAAAAACTCAGAATCAAAAGCCCTAAAACCTGAAGCCCAACGCCGTTCCGTATCCCAACCCTATTTATATCTAAAAACTCTTAAAAAACCAAAATATTACCCAACCCCCAAGCGATCGAAGAAAGCCCAACCCAACCATAAGAATAAGGACAGAAGAAAGTTAAACGCGGAACAACACGACGTATATACCACTAGATACACACACCAAGCACACCAATAAAGCAAGCCACGAAAGCGCAATTCGACTCCAAGCTCCCACTGTGAGTCCTTCGGCAGTCGGCCCGTACTAGGAGAAAATAAAAAAAAATAAAAGCAAAAGTAAAAGTGAAGTATACCAAGAAGCGATACTTCAAAAAAAAATTAAAGTAGTAGCAAACAAAAGAGGCCTATTACTAAACTCAAGGAAGCCAAGCGGATAAGGATGAGGTGATTTGGGTAGGGTGATTGTCTTCGTCCCATTCATTCTAGTAAGCAAGTAGTGTGGTATACCCAAAACCTAAAGAGAGCCAAAGAAAAGTAAGAAAGGAAGAATGACATGAAACCCAACCCAAACTTAGGGGCCGGCAACCTAAAGACCACAACCCGAAGAAAAAAAAGTCCATCCCAACCCACAGAAAAGAAAGCCCAAAATTTTGTCCCCTTGGCCGAAAAGTGAAATAACGGGCCCATTACAGATCCCAACTCAACCCTCTGCCACCATGAATTAGCACAGATGAAATGGCATAGGTTCCATTAAGCACGCACGGGGAAGGCCAACTCATGCCATTCCTCTTTGGCCCATTAATACGATCATTCATTCAGTAAAGTGAAATAGGAAGTTAAAGTAGATTTAGATCAAAGACTGCCGATAGGAAAGTGAAATGAAAAGGGCAAGTCTCCAAAGATCCCCTTGAGAAAATTAGTAGGGAAGACCTCTGGAGAACTGAAGACAGGAAGAAAGAAGGGACCAGATGCATATGTCACGGATAACACAAGCGAAGAGGTTTCTGTTAAAATAGCCCATCCTGTGTGCCCAACCAGCCACCGAAACATATGACGCATTAAGTGAGTTTTGGCGCTTGCGGTTCCTAGAGAAGCCATTTATAGAACAAAGTTTCATGTAATAAGAAATATTTTCAGCAATAGCCCAACAGTCAGAGTCAACAGCAGTATAATGTGGTTTAAGGCCTTTAGCGTGAAATACTCCTATCGATTTGCCATTAGCGTCTAATTCGTGCGTCCAAGGTGACAACCGATTTAATTCGGAATGGAGCCACAAATTTAGGAGCATCAGAGAGAACAAAATTGCGTTTCCAGACAAGATCATGTTTGTTATAACGCATATGGCGTCGACGAAAGTTATAACTATGCTTATTATGCCAGCACGATGTGATTCATAAAATCCAGCAGAGCGAGTAGGAGGTATGTCGCGTTCAGGGTTTAGGATCAGAGAATTAGAATCAGGTTTAAGAAAGATATCTCCGTAAAGAACGTGATTACGGCTACAAAAAGCGAAGTAAGGGGAGTAGCCCGTAATATCGTGCTTAGCGGATCGTATCGGACAACCAATATGACGTAAGTTAACGTCCCAAGTTCTTTGATACCAGTTGATGTAAGAAACTATCATCGTCTTCTGTACGGGGTTAATTCGCTGCGCGCGGTTAGCTCGAGTGCGATATTTGTCTGTATAAAGAGTAGGAGTACGGTAATTAGAGCACAGTTTAGTAAATTCCTTACTTCGAAAGTGGACCCCCTTATCCGTAGTAAGATATTGAGGAGTGCCGAACAGGGGAAAAATATTCTCCAAATACACTCCACCCACTCTTGCACATAAAATCGCACTCGCACGCACGCTCCTACGCACGTACGTAAGTACGCATGCAAACACACCCGTACGCACACACACGCACACCGACACACAAGCACGCATTCAGAAACAAAGTTCCCTGCCATTATACACACACACATGTGTGTGTATGCATTCACACACTCACGCTTGCACGCATACACACACACACACATACAAACACACACACACACACACACACACACACACACACACACACACACACACACACACACACATGTACACACTCACTTACACATACACACACGCGCACACACACGCACACACACGCGCACGCGCACTCGCATACGCAGACACAGACGCAGTCCCAGACGCAGACGCAGACGCAGACGCAGACGCAGACGCAGACGCAGACGCAGACGCAGACGCAGACGCAGACGCAGACGCAGACGCAGACGCAGACGCAGACGCAGACGCAGACGCAGACGCAGACGCAGACGCAGACGTAGACGCAGACGCAGTAGCAGACGCCGACACGAACACGGACACGGACACAGGCACAAACACAGACACAGACACAGACACAAGTACAGACACAGGCACAGACTGAGACACAGACACAGACTCAGACACAGACACAGACACAAACACAGACACAGACACAGACACAAGTACAGACACAGGCACAGACTGAGACACAGACACAGACTCAGACACAGACACAGACACAGACACAGACACAGACACAGACACAGAACAGACACAGACACAGACACAGACACAGACACAGACACAGACACAGACACAGACACAGACACAGACACAGACACAGACACAGACACAGACACAGACACAACACAGACACAGACACAGACACAGACACAGACACAGACACAGACACAGACACAGACACAGACACAGACACAGACACAGACACAGACACAGACACAGACACAGACACACACAGACACAGACACAGACACAGACACAGACACAGACACAGACACAGACACAGACACAGACACAGACACAGACACAGACACAGACACAGACACAGACACAGACACAAGCACAGACACAGACACAGACACAGACACAGACACAGACACAGACACAGACACAGACACAGACACATACAGACAGACACAGACACAGACACAGACACAGACACAGACAGACACAGACACAGACACAGACACAGACACAGACACAGACACAGACACAGACACAGACACAGACACAGACACAGACACAGACACAGACACAGACACAGACACAGACACAGACACAGACACAGACACAGACACAGACACAGACACAGACACAGACACAGACACAGACACAGACACAGACAGACACAGACACAGACACAGACACAGTCACAGACACAGACACATACACAGACACAGACACAGACACAGATACAGACACAGACACAGCCACAGACACAGACACAGGCACAGGCACAGACACAGACACAGACACAGACACAGACACAGATACTCGCACGCACGCATGCACGCATGCACCCACCCACCCATCCAACCAACCAGCCAACCAACCAAACACCCACTCACACATACACGTACGCGCGCACGCACCACACACACACAAACGCACGCGCGCTCGCAAGCATGCACGCTCGCAGGCACGCACGCATGCACCCACGTATGCACACACACACA